>JASSRZ010001057.1:0-11059 GCA_032164315.1 Malacoctenus gilli
CACACACACACACACACACACACACACACACACACACACACACACACACACACACACACACACACACACACTTCCTCCATCACTACTGGGAGGTGGAGAGTTGATACTGAGCTGCAATCTGTTTCACAGATGACTCTGCTGTGTGTGTGTGTGCGTGCACATTTTTGTGTGTGAGTGGTAAAAGAATCCATCATCATCAGTGTCTTGGTTATGTAACCACTGTTATTGACAGCCATTAGCCTTTTGATGCTGTCATGTGTAATTGTGTAAGTCCTCCTGTTAGTCATACTTTGGTGTCTCCTTATGTGTCTCTGTGGTTCTCTGTGTCTTTGTATTTTCCTGTTCTAATATTTTCACTGTTTATTTGGACATGTTTTTTATGTTGGTTGTGTTTTGGTTGTTCGTCCTTTTGTCTTTCTGTCTTGTGTCTTGGGAGACAGTTGGACTGAAGTGGCAACACATGACTCAGCACTTCATCAGTCTGACTGCGACACAGTACGTCTCGGTCTGTCTTTGTCCATCTGTCTCTTGGTGTCATTGTCCTCTGCATTGTGTCTTCACTGTCTCTGTTTCTCTATCTTTTTGTCTCTCGTGGCTCCATATTTATTGTACTGCCACGCCATTTGAGTGGAC
This sequence comes from Malacoctenus gilli, assembly GCA_032164315.1. NCBI lineage: Eukaryota > Metazoa > Chordata > Actinopteri > Blenniiformes > Labrisomidae > Malacoctenus > Malacoctenus gilli. Next base: position 634 of record JASSRZ010001057.1, read on the forward strand.
ACGAGTCCTAACATCATTGATCTTTGCCGCCGCCTGTCTGAACCACAGCGGGTGGACGTGGCGCCTAACGAGGGAAAGTGATTGTTGCCACGGCGATGCCTGACAGCTCGCCAATAATTCATCTCAGCAGGTAGACAGCCAGACGTGGACATGGCGAAAGATGGTCACAGAAGGAAGAGGGAGGAAGTGGAGCAGGAGGAGGGGAAGGAGGAGGTGTTTCTAGTCCTCTAAATCTGTTCTAGCTACAGATCAGCAGTTGAAACTGATCTTTTTCTAGTTAACAGTCCCGTCAACCGTCGTCGGCCTCCGTAGTTACGAGTTAGGCTGCGAAATCTCATCGGTGAAATGACACTGAAGGAGTCAATTTGTGATCTGCTTTTATTTTGAAAGTTTGCCTGCTGAATCATAATCTCTGTGGTGGTGGTGGTGGTGTGGTGTCAATGTTCAGGCAAATGTTCCCAAAAAAGAGGTCAGAGGTCAGTTTGTGGGTTTAAGGCAGCGAGCGGCTGCAGACTGCCAGCAGGAAGTGATGTCACGTGTGATGTCAGCTGGAACTTTGAGTATAAACAGGCAGAAAATCCTCCGTTGCTCCGTTTCAACTGAGAGTCGTCCACAACACGTGAAGTCTCCCTGCAGCACGTTACATCACAGCGCCACCGCAGGAAACGCTTCCTTGCACCGCCAGAGGCCGAAGTGTCAAAACGAGCCAAGTGTAAACAGGAGGCGACGTGTCTGCACGCGCTCAGTGCGATCCGACGAGCTGTCGTAGTATTTATATCCTCACCGACCTGCTTTACCTGCACTTATATTTAGAGCTCTGTGTGTGTGTGTGTGTGTGTGTGTGTGTGTGTGTGTGTGTGTGTGTGTGTGTGTGTGTGTGTGTGTGTGTGAGTGATGTCCATATTTAATTACAGACACAAAGTGACAGGAATAGACTCTGAGCAGGAGACAAAAAAAGGTAACAAGAAAAGAAAGATTAAAAAAGAAAAGAAACACAAAATAACAACAAAGACACGAGGACGACAAAGAATCAGACAAAACAACGTGATGACGAACCAACACTGTCTTACTTGTTTTTCAATGACAAAAAGAAACCCAGAAAGGGCGGAGTCAAACTTCTGTGCGTGTGTGTGACATAAACAGGCGTCGGTCCTGTCAGACATGGAGATGATGATGTCATAGCGACTTGTTTCCATGGAGCCATTTGACCTCACCGACACTGGTCACGAGTCATCAAGTGACATCTGTGATGCCTTTTTTCTTTGGCCGCTGACCAAGTGGGTAGTAAAAAAACTAGGTGCTAGCAGGAACTCACACTTGATGGAAAACCAAAAGCTCGGAGGCGGAGCTTCATTGCACACTGACCCTCTGACGCCCTGAAAGTGACCAGACCAGATCGCTTTCACAGACAGCAGCAAAACTGCGCTCCTGACACTATCAGACAGAACATGTCAGGAACACGTAACCTGCCGCCGCCAGCAGCGACCGAGACCACAACACAACTCACCCCCCTTCACAACACACAAGCCACACCCACGATCCGAACCTCCGTCCAGGAAACACAACCACCCCTCGACTGGACCCACGATGTGAATCCATAACCTGACCCTTTGGTCCAGACCACCTGGATCCATGCCTGATCCGCCGTGACTCAGACCACCGAAACACAAACCAGATCCAGACCAACAGTGCAGACCTGCAGCAGGTCTGACAGAATCCTTCCAGAAGGGATTACACAGGGAAGTTGGGACTCACCCAGTGGCAGCGGGGGTGGGAGGGGTGCAGGTCTTGCTGTGTATCTGCAGGTTTGGTGGCGTCGGCAGCACTCTGGCGTCGGGGTCGCCGCCTGGTTTCGGTTGTAGCTGAAGTTGTCAGAATCGTCTTCAGCACCAGTGAGCCGGAGAAAATGGCTCTGGGAGGATCGGCTTGTCAGATTGGTGGCCGTAGTTGTTTACATGATTTTGTTGTCTTGTTGTCCACCGGCGTCCTCCGTGCTCGCTCTCTGCTGCCTCTCGACTTGCCGCGCCTTCGCTTCTCCTGCTCCCTCCGACGGAGACGAGGATGCTGGCTGTGTCTCGTCACCCTGGCAACCAGTTGCTATAGTGATGGGCCGCAGCTCATTGGAGAGTGTTGGGGGGTGGGGTGGGGTGGGGGCAGTTTGTAGTTTGTATGTTTTGTCTTCTGTTGTCTGTTGTCTGTTGTCTTCTGTTATGTTGTGTCTTTGTGGTCATCTCACCATGGTTGTTGTTGTTATTCTTTGTGTTTGTGTGTCTTTAAAGTGACATGTTGTGTTTATGTTGTCGTCAGTCTGTCTGCCGTTAAGTTGTTTACTTTGTCGCTCATTCTGAGTTCACTTGTTTGTTGTTTAGTTGTCTGTCTGAGGCTGCGCTGCACGTTTGAGAGATAAACTCGCCATACTGTCAGTGTGCAACAGTGCACACAGAGGGTAGAGCGCCCCCTGCTGTTCTGCCTGCTGCTGTGAGAGCGATTGTGTGTGCGTGTTTCAGCTTCCCTTTTCCTGCCTTTTTGTTGTAAAAGGTGTTTTTTTCTTTTAAAGTACCTAAATAAATAAATTTGTAAGGAGAAAAATATGTTAGTAACCTAAACAGTTTAGTATGAACATGTCAGAATAAAATGTAGTGGAATGAATGAATGAATGAATGAATACATTATAAAATAAATAAATAAATAAATATTTTGCTTATCAGTAAATTCTTGAAACTTCCCGGCAATTTCATTGTTTCAACCAGTAGCTGCAACGAGAGTTCTGATCCACCAGGTGGCAGCAGCGCCTCACTGTGATTGTTCCGAATACACTCAAACATCCAGTCAACTCAACCGTGTTGAGAGCAACTGTTTTATATAACTTCTCTGGTTTGTCCATTAAAATGATTCAGACACACGTTAATATTCTGAATTCGAATGTTTCGATCTTGTTTCAACACTTTTGGTTTGTTCTGATACTTTTTGAGTTAAGTCTTGCTGGTGTCAGGCAGGCGAAAGAAATTACCACAAGGCGGCGCTGATGCCCTTCCTGGAACGTGCAGCGTCTTCACCACCCGTGACACGTTCACTTGTTCACCTTGTGGTGTGTCTGTGAACGGACACACAAAGATCAACTTGCCGTTTGAGGCACGTCAGACGTGCACACACACACACACACACACACACACACACACACACACACTCACACACACTCACACACACTCACACTCCCTCTGAGCCTAACAGGCAGATGGGTCACAGGAGGATTGTGGGACGTCGTTTTTCTTAACGAGTGCTGTGACCTCCTGCTGAGTGGGCGTCTGCTTCTCATTAGCATATTAACCTGATGAATATGTGCATAATTAATGAGGACGCCTCATCAGACCTCCTGTCACTGATCTCTGCTGTTGCTATGGCAACAAATTGATCAGTGTGTGTGTGTGTTTGTGCATGTGTGTGAACATGATGCTGCAGGATTCAGTTCGACAACTTTTGAGAGGCTGTGTGTGTGTGTGTGTGTGTGTGTGTGTGTGTGGGGGGGGTACATCTATGATAATCAGGTCAGATATTGTTAATGTAAATCCCTCTTGCAGTCATTCTTCTTTGTGAAGTCTCTTGGTTTGATTGGTTCCCTGGTGGAGTACAGTGACCTGATTGGTTTCCTCTGATTGAAAGTGTTTTCATTGTGTTGAATAAGAAGCAGGAACTTTTCATGGTGCAGAGTTTGATCCAGCAGCGTTAATCCTCCCCCGAATGAAGTCGCTGATAGATGTCGGGAAAGCCTGGAGTTGCTCCCTAACTTCTCTTCCTGCACAGCTGCAGAAGAATGGAGGGATTACTGACGATTAGGAAGCTGGAGCGTAATCCACTGATGGGCCGCGACTCCGCCGCTCCGCTCGGCCCGGAAAAGCCTCAAAATCCCCCCGAAAAGATGGTGAAAGGAAACTTCAAACGGCAGCCAGATCTAGTGCAGAAGCAGAAAGTGGGACAGATTAAATCGAGATACAGGTGAAGCATCAGACACAGGTGGAGCTTCAGGAGGGAGGTCCTGATTGTCCCGTCACTGATGTCCCCTTCACACTGATATAGTCTTAAATGTTTTTCGCTGCCTGTCGTGTTCAGACTTCTGTGTTTAAATGTTCGAGACTTTGGCAGTGTCTCGGATTTGGTCTTTAGTCCAGCGTCTTGCTGGTTCCTGGATCAGGTTCACATGATTTCTGTGTTAAGTTCTGAACCTGGGAGTCACAGGTGGAGGAGGACCTGGATTCCCGTCTCCATGCGTCCTTACTGAGATGATGGATGATAGCTTCTGCTACGTCTGTCTCCGTCTGCTGACCAGGACATTAAAGAAACCGCTCCTGATCTCTTTTCATCTGCTGACCGTCTGAGTTTCATCACTCCTTCCTCCTCCTCCTCTCATTTCTTATTCATCCGCTTTCTGCCTTTGATTCAGCTCCTGTTGGATTGCGGCTGTCAGTCGGAGGGGGGTGGGGTGGGGGGTATGTGCTTGGGGGGGCTTCAGACTCATCTCTGGAGGTGTGAGGATGCTGGAGGAGGAAGAGGAAAACACTGAGTCATCGCAGCGACAGAGAGACCTGAGCCACCATGACTCGTCACGAGTAGAAGTACCTGATGAAGGACTTTCAGCTGAGGTGGTCTGAGCTCTGGGGCCCAGCAGGAATCCAGTCTGGGTCTCCATGGTTTGATTGTGAAAGCAGATTCAACTTGAGCAAAAACAGAGTCCAGTGGAGATATTGTGGATGTGCTGGGAGACGTTTCCTCCTAGTCACAGGATCAGATCTGAGGACTTGTGTTCGATTCCCGGCGCAGCCGGAAGAACGTCCTGAGTACGTTCCATGTGTTCTATGTCTTCGTCAGCTGTTCGTGAGAAGTTCTTCGGGGATTTGTCTGAATGGAGTCAGTGAATCAGTTCAGTTTGCTCTGAACGTTTCGGTGTTTGTTAGCGCAATTTTCAGATTAAAGCGTTTGCGGCAGGAAACCTTCAGAATAAAGCGTCTGTGATGTCAGAGAATAAAAGCATGAGGAAGAAAAAGATGGAGGTCTGATCTGGAGGACGCCGCTCCTTCACAACTGCTGAGCTCATCGAAAGTTCAAACAGCTTGCAAGAGTGGCGATGTAATCTGACTACCTTAGTCTGAACTGCCATCTTCATTCGAAGGAGATCTGGAGCTGTTTGAAGGTTATAATGAGTGTGTGTATTACACAGAGTGTGTGTACTACACAAAGTGTGTATCGCAGATTGTGTGTATTACAGTGTGTGTATTACAGAGTGCGTGTATTACAGAGTGTACTCCTGAGTAAGGGTTAACTTGCATTGTAGCATCTTTAAGAGAGAGTTAAAACCTTTACAAGGAAGTATCTTCCTCCTCATCATTATCATCATCACTTCCTGCCGACACTTTAAAAGTCACAGTTTTACAGCACTCGCCCTCATAAATCTGTCGCGTGGTGTTCAATGACCTCGTCCATCTTGTAAAGGTCAACGGCGTGATGGCGTGGAAGCGATCCGTCTTCTGGCGCTGGATCTGGAAAAGCAGGAGAAATGAAGGAGGTCCATTAGTATGGAGGAGACAAGAGGAGCGACCTTTAGAGAGGAGGCGCCGCCACAGGTCTGACCAGAATCGGTTCAGGCCACGCCCCTAACTGAGCGAGCGGAGGGTCATGAGGCGCGGTGCTGAAAACATGTTGGGGCCTCAGCTGCTGAAACTTTATGAAACTGATCTAGGAGCAGCTGAAAAGGTCCAGAAACCCACTGATGAACCCATTAGAGTGTGTGTGTCTGGTTCTGCTGTCCCTGGAGACGTCTCCCGGATGTTTACATCCATATTTTTGATACTGCATATTTCCTCTCTGCTCGGAGGCGATAAGGTCGCCATGGAAACAATCCAAATATCCTTGAGGTCAAATGTCACATCGGGAGGAATGTTGCAGCATCCTGTCAAAATAACATCTGATAAAAAAAATCCAGAAATTCAAAATGAGCTCCAGTTCATGGAGACGTTACCTTTCGTCTCCATGGCGACGAAGCCAAGCCTGTTCACCTGCAAACAGAGACGGGACAGGAAGCACCATCTCTTCTGATCCTAGTTTCAGAAGAATAGCTCCATCGGATGTCTTTTCAGAGTAAAAGCTCCTCTGTCAACAGGAAAGAATTGTTCATTAGAGACAGTTTGAGATCAGAGGAGTGAAATCTGGGTCACAGGAGGAGCCTGGAAACTGATTTCAGCAGTGTTAGCATGTTTCTGCTGCAGCATTAGCATGTTTTCACGCCAACATTAGCATATTCCCGCTACATCGTTAGCATGTCCCCTTCAAAGTGCCTGCAGACTTCGTGTTAATGACTGAAAACTTCCTGTAATGTATTCTGCTCTCTAAGATCTGCCTTACAACAGTTTAAATCTGTACAAACAACACGAGAAGCCCCCCCCACCCCACCCCACCCCTATCCCATCGCACCCCCCTCTCCGCTCCGCATCAGCCTGGCGTTCCCCTTTCATCCTGGCGGCACCGACCTGCTTTACATGGCGGTGAGAACCTTCATCTGAATATCAAAGTTTCCCGTTTCACACCCCAACTCGCTCTGAGCGCCATTTCACTGCCGCAGAGGAGTTTCCCCCCGAGGAGAGCGCCGCCAGCCGCACATCAGGGACCACAGAAGAAGAAGAAGAGGAAAAATCGCGCAACTTTTACACCACCAGAAATAATGAGTTTCACTGTGCTGCAGGAGGCTGGAGGTCAGAGGTTCGGAAGACGGTCAGAAGCACAGCACGTACAGCTCGTATGTAAAATGCAGACTCGTGAACATCTGATGTGAAATCTTTACTGTCGAAGTGAGAAGTTTGGATGTGAAGGAGCAGAGCGAAAGGGAACGCGGCCCTGGAGTGCCAGCCAGCAAGTTTTGATGAGTGCAAATAAAACCCAAGTTATGGACAAATCTCTGCCTCAGCAGGAGTGCAGCATAGTCGACTCTTAGCAGGATGAGACGGATGCTCACAGTCCAATAATGGTTTTAAACGTTCGCAAACTTCATCCTCCATGTACAAATCTATAAATTTCTGTAATTTGAAAGTCAGTAAATACTCTTGATCCCGATGTTGCCGTTGTTATATTTACTACAGCCACTAGAGGGCTCCATGATCCGATCTTCCAACTGTTAAACTGACCTGAGAAGATCAGAACAAGATGAAACCAGGTTTCATTCATTTTTATTGTTTTTCAGAGAGATAATCTGCGACACTGATGAATCTGTACGACTGAGATGGGTTCTAAAGGTCACATTAGCATGTTTTTCTTTCGATCAGCGAGTTCCCTGCCTGCCGTTGAATCTGCACTCACAGCAGCAGCAGATTTTCTGACGACACACAAAAGATTTTGAGTCGTTTCTGTAATTTTCTTTTTCTGGGTCACAGAAACTCTGAACACCACCGCAAGTCTGAGAGCCGCCGCTCGGCCGTCTCCGCGGGCTTTTCCTCACACCGCCTGAAAGCAGATTATAGCTACTGTACCAACTCTGTGTGTGTGTGTGTGTGTGTGTGTGTGTGTGTGTGTGTGTGTGTGTGTGTGTGTGTGTGTGTGTGTGCTCATTTAGCGTGCTGAATAAATTCAGATAATTCGCTGTGTACCTCTGCTCAGCCCCGCAGGCGCTTTAATTCTCCTTTCAGAGCAGAGTTTCCCGCCGGCGGCACAAAATGAGCAAAATTACAGGAAAGTGTGAGCGGAGCGACTCTGATTGCAGACGAGCCGCTTGGAGAGAGACGATTTTCTGCCTTTCAGGAAATTCACATTAGTCTCTGTGAAGGTCAAAAGTCCTGAAGCAGAAGCTGTCAGTTGGTGATGATGATGAAGGATCTGCTGTGTGACGGCGATGAGACTGATTTTGTGCTTGTTTTCCACTTAACAAAGGCGGATGAGAAAAAAAGTTGCGCTCCGGAGAAGGTCGGCGACCTCACGCCGCCACCGGCCCCACCAGAGGCTTCGTCCCCCCGGACAGAGCTGGGGAAGTGGCCCCCTTCTGACCCCTGAGCTGTGGAGGTCTGCTGGATCCCAGGACACACACACATACTTACACACATGCACCCAAACACTCGCTGCAGGACTTTAACTGTCGAAGACTTTGGGAGGTTTTTCAGGAGTTGGTTACGACTTGGAGGAGAATCGAGCAGAACACTGAGACCTTTGTGGTTTGTTGCAGTTTAATCGGTGAGGATCGTCATGTGAGCGAGCTGAAGGAGATTTATTCCCTCCGGTGATTTTAATTCAGTCTTCAGATGTTTCAGTACGAGCATCTGCATATGAAAGAGCTCCAGACCTGATGAACAAACTCCACAGCAGGAGTTCCAAACCAATCACACCTCTTCCTGAGTTCCTGCCCTCTGGGCCAATCAGAGGCCATCTGCCAGTGTTCGCAACGCAAACAGGAGGGAGGAGTGACACCTGAACTGTTCTTTGTGATACCAACATGCAGCTATGAAACTAGACTGTAGACATGTGACAGAACCACAAAAAAGACAGAAACAACTTGAATCTCTTCATTGAGTAAAACAAAAATCTGAGAATAAATTCTAGAAACACTGATGGAAATGAGGAAATCTGAGATAAAACAGCTGATGGAAAAAACAAAAAAAAAAGATGAGACAACAAGCGAAACACAATCAATCCGCTTTATAAGGAGGGAAAACCAGAAAACAAATTAAATCTATGTAGAGACGGCCGGGTGAAAAACAGACACACACACACACAGAGGATGAAGGATAATTGGAGGTCAGACACTCTGCTGCCGTGGTTACCGTCTCTCAGGTAACGCCCCCCCCCCAATCTAGAATAACAAGTGAGACACGGGATGCTCAGCTTTCAATCTGCTGCTGATTTTGGACGATTTTAAGCGTTTCCTTTCTCTTCTGTCTCGCCTCTTCGTTATCTCCTCCTCCCCCTCGTTATCTCCTCCTCCTCCTCCTCCTCCTCAGTAACTCAGAGGAGAAGGAGGGATCCAACATGGCGTCCGATTATCACCATCAGCTTATTAACAGCGACGTGCAGCCTGCAGATGAAGTCGCTGATATGAACGAGCGTCTGCCTCTCCTCTTCATGCCACTCAGACGGCAAGACTGAGAAGGCCTGCCGTGAAACACACTCACACACACACACACACACAGATTCGAAATACAAAGATATTCACATTGTGAATGGCCAGATTGTAACTTAGGAGACTGACAGGGTTCCCGGTTCAATTCCCAGGTTTCTGCCAGAGTGAATATCTGGAGGTTGTTTTCACTTCGCAGTTAAACACACACTCAGCAGCAGTGCAGGCAGTGTGTGTTCTTTGTGCGTGTGTGCGCGCGTGCATGCTGTCACGCGTCTGCGTTTCTAAAGCTGACAGGCGGGATGACAGTCGGTCTCTCGGCTGTCAGGAGGAAGCTGGAGACGGAGCTTCAAAACGGCGGGAAAGCAGCAGTTTTTTGGAGGGGGTGCCGCGGCACTCCGGGGGGAAACACGCTCCCCCGTTACACTCGTCAGTCACGTTAAACAGAGCCGGCAGAGGAAGAGGAGTTCACTCCGTCCTGATTTGGAGTTGGCTGAGTATCTGCTAAGTTTAGGTGAGAGGAAAACAACTGTCAGGAAGGGGAGGGGCCACAGGAGGGAGAAAGCTCTGGGGGAGGGGCTACAGGAGGGAAGAGCTAAAGACTGTCGTTGGTACCAATAGATCATGACAGTGCAGCAAGCTCCAAACTGAACAGTTTACTCTGGAGTGACTTTGACGTTGTTAATGATGGTGATGATGTGACAAAGTGCTGCTGAATCATGAATGGTGGCATTCTCAGGGGTCTCCCCATGAAAGATCACAAAGTGCTGAGTCACAACTGCTTCCACATTTGGAAGCATGTTGCAATTATGCTGTGCTGTCGATTAAAGTTGACTTTAGGTCAGTGCTGCTCAACGTGAGCGGCGCCACAGGTGGTGAACGGAGACGTGACGGAGAGACTGCGAATATTCAGGGTGAGGAGTTTTGGCAGGGTGCAAGTTCAAAGTGGGGAATGATCAAAAAAGTCAGCAAAGCACACACACACACACACACACACACACACACACACCTTTCAGGATGGACTCACTAACAGCTGTGGCAGCGTGAAGAGTCGAGTCCTGACAGAAGCTGCAGCACACACACTAACAGACACACACATCACCAACACCCAGAGTCACACACCATCTGCATGACCATATGTCTGCTTTGACTTTAAACACACACACACACACACACACACACACACACACACTCCAGAGAACAGGTGTAAACAAGCTTGTCTCCCAACAGATGTGTCTGCTGTCCCTCTCCATTTTGTTTCTCCACAGACCTGTGTGTGTGTGTGTGTGTGTGTGTGTGTGTGTGTGTGTGTGTGTGTGTGTGTGTGTGTGTGTGTGTGTG
>JASSRZ010001058.1:0-11055 GCA_032164315.1 Malacoctenus gilli
TGTGTGTGTGTGTGTGTGTGTGTGTGTGCGCGCGTGCCTGCGTGCATGCGTGTGTGTGTGTGTGTGCGTGTGTGTGTGTGTTTGCATTAAAGAGGCCACTGTTGGAAAAAAAGGTAGCGAGAGCAGTTTACACAGTGACTCAGATACACTCTGGCTTTCCCTGCTCGCAGATACAGTCGCAGCCTCTTGTTTTTAATAATATATTCACGCTGCGATTGGATAACGCAGCGGTTCCTCTATGATCTGATCGTTTGTACTCGCGTGTGTTTGTAACAGGTCACCTGTTACACACACACACACACAAACAGTCGCCCGCACGCCTGACAAACCAAATCAGGTTCAAACTCGCATCGAACTGCAGGCTGATTGTTTTCTTCTGGACGCTTAAACCTGAAGCCTGATTGGATTGTGGCCTGTTTCAAAGTGTCTGAGATTAGGAGCTGATTGGATGTTTGCGGATCAAACTGCAAGTTGACGTCCAGCTGTGGCACGACGGGAGGACGAGAGGAAGGGAAGGAGAGAGCGCTCGCAGTGGAGAACAAACAACTGATGAGGGGAATCACGGGCGTGCTGGGAGAATTAAAAGCAAGGCGGGGAAACGCCACTGAAGTATTAATTTCTTGTGAACTAATGTCGCACCATGAAAATAAACCGTATGAATGCGCGGCGCGAGTATTCGTTTGGAGCCGCGGGACGCTGGGATTCATTTAAAATCAATTGCATCTATAGTCGTTATTTCCGGCTTCTCATTGAGGAGCTTTGACTGGATCGCATCATTCAGCATGTTTTGAACCAACAGTGTTTCTTCTTTTGGCTCATTTAATCGAGCGAAGTTCGAATTTATGCCAACTCCCGTGGCGCCGAATGAACTTCGCCACATCATTTCCTTTCCAGGTGAAACACTTTGAGTCATAGTTATGACGGGACTCCCGTAGTAGCTACAACTCGCCGTGGTTCGTCCGTCGTGCAGCACGTTCAGCCGCACCAACCCGTTAAACTACGTAATGTAAAACTGCGAAATTTAGTTTTTAGAGACTAAAAATTTAAAGCCTGATTTCTGGCTTTAACTGTTAAAAACAGATGAGAAAAGAACTGCGAAGAAATCTTATTTTCCTGCATAATTAGGACGAGGCGAAGTGGCTGTCGCCATGGCGACCAACTGTTTACCCACTGATATTCGAACCCCAAGGGGTCCAGATTATGTTTTGAATTGCGTACTCGCGAAAAAGTCACCAAATGTACGACTTAATTACAGTATTTCGCAATTCTTCATTTCCGCCACTTTTCTGAAGCGCGTTTTTGTGTGTTTACTCTTGAAGTGACTGATCAGATTGCAGATTAACAGCACAGCGACGGAGCATGGTGGAGCATTAAATTGGCTTTAGAGGATTTATCTCCACTCGTGTCGCTCATTTTTTCCCCCGTTTACTGCACAGCAGCTCAGGTTTCATTTCTCCCACACTCGCTTTCTCTCCGCTTTCCTCCACTTAATTACCAAACATTGAAAAAAGGTCAAAGATTAATTACTTTTTCCTGCCCGTGGTAACAAGTTCAACCCGTGTTGGCGGCTTGAGGAGGAAATGAGGATGTGTGGCGGTGACATACGGTCCGGCCAGGTCACCTCTGGTGGGCTTTGATGAATGGACGGATGGAAACGGCGGAGGCGAGCGAGGCGAGATGGGAGTGCAGGTGCGAGAAAGAGCGAGGCCGCCGACAAAGGATGGTTCGGATATTCTGGGCTGATAATGAGGAAGAAACAGCGTCGTGGCTCGAAGAATAGAGAGCAGGAGGAGAAAGACGAGCATCAGTGAGCCGCGACAGCCCTCCGACTGATCTGAAAGGCAACGGAAGAAAGACCAAGACTAATCTTTGCGCAAATAACAGGAAAAAACACTGTGTGTCTCTGATATTTGGAGGAGGATATTTGGTGCTCTTGCAGTGTTCAGCCTGTGTGGTCCTGACACACACACACACACACACACACATTCACACACAATCACACAAGGAGCCCGGATGGAGACGTGCTGTAACTTGGCGGCTCATCCCCTTCGACTCACACTGCTGGTTCAAGGACTTGAACAAGTCCGGAGCGGCTCGAGCTGAAGCTGCGGTGGATTTAATACACACAGTGATAAGCTCGCTCCCTCTAATCTCATCTTCTCGCTCTCTCTCTCTCCCTCTCTCTCTCTCTCTCTCTCCCTCTCTCTTTCTGTCTTATTCCTCCCTTCATTATCCCGCCTCACTCTTTCTTATCTCCTGTCCAACATTTCAGATTGATTTCCAGATTAAACTCCCTTTAAATAAAGACTCGGGCGTTCTCGTGGCCGCAATTTTTCGTCTCGTCGTCGCCCCGCGACTTCGGTGTCGCGTCTCATGAAGGAGAACCTTCCAGAAATCGCCGCGCTGAAAGGAAAATCAAAAACATGCAGCCGTGCTTCAAAGATGCAGACACTTTTAAAACCTGCCACAGTTTGAACTCTCGGTCGAACGCATCGTAACAATTCGGCGCCAACACGGACACGCACTTTTGCACGCACGCAAAGGCATCTGAAAAGCTGCAGAGACCGTGACATTCATCTAAAAGCAGAAAACCTGCATTTAGCCAGCCTTTCAAGACCCCTTGAAAATGCCAGCGTGTGTGTGTGTGTCCACTGACCTGTTTTCCTCGTGCGAGCTTTTTTGTGTGTTGCTGAAGGAAAGTCCTCCCCAGAACAGCTCGCACAGAAAAACCCGACGGGATTACGCGTGTAGTTGAAGTTTGAATACGTCTGATAATATTTACTAGACACTTGGTGGAGTCTCTAGCAGACATGGAAAATTGCCCTGGGCTTTTATTTTGAAGGCCGCCGCGTTCTGGAGCGCGGTTTTGTCGGAAAACACCTGATAACTCGGACGGCTCTTTGCGCCGCCCCCCCCCCCCCCCGAGTTCACATGTTCACACTCCCATAAATGATCCCCATTAACAAAGCAGCCGCTCCAGTGTTTGTTTTAATTGAATGGGAGCCGTCAAGTGTGAACACACCCCGACATTCATCAACTCAGCCTAATAATAGGCTGATTGTGTGCAGCGTGGGTGAACAAAGCGTGCAGCTTTGACACAGCACAGCGACAACAGTCTCCTTCCAACATCATCCTCCACTCTTGTTCTTTTTTTTGTGAACCCGCATCTCTCTGGTTGGTGATGCGCTCTGAAATCCAACAGAAGCAGGTCGGATTATCTCGTTGCAGCGTTTGATTCCGCTTCTTTTAAAGAGAAAACACGCGAGCAGCAAGACGATCATTTGAGGCGTGAAACCTGCCGGTTGTGTGACTCGAACTCCTGATGCTGAGGATGTTCCCGTCCCGCCTTGGATGTCTCCAGTCCAGCCGAAACGTCCTGTCCTCCTGCGATGTTTCTGAAATGCAAAGTGATACGAATTCTCCTGTGCATGACTTTGTTTAAAGAGCACGGCGGAGGAGAAAAGGCCCCGACGAAGGCACAAAGGGAGCGAGGAGAAAAATCAATGGGAAGGAAATCAAGGCGGTCGTGAAGGATTGTTAGGACTGATAATGAGAGGAAAAGGGTGGAGAGAGAGGGAAAAGTGTGAAGGGAGATTGATGTGCAAACACTACACACTCTGCTGCCTTCTAATTACTGAGTCCACATCATGGACTTCATCACTTACTCCTCAGTGCGGGCCTGTTATTTATGAACGGGTGTCAGTCTCTCTCTTCGTCCACACCTGAGGGACGCGCAGGGCCGGGAGGTGTGCAACAGTAAACACAGAGGACCAACGATCCCAACAAAGGACCTCATAGCTGTCAACAAACTTTGTCAGAGTGTATTAAATAGGAAAATAAAAGTGTGTGGATTCGATTTCCAGCAGGAGAATGAAGCCGGTTTCCAGCGAACCAGTTTTCCAGTGTGTGTGTGTGTGTCGGTGTGTGTGTGTGTGTCGGTGTGTCGGTGTGTGTGTGTGTCAGCTGCTCAAAAACTTTGACAGAGCGACGGTGAAACAGATGAAGTGCTGTTTTAAAGGTTTGGAGGTGTAAAGGAAGGTTAATGATCATATTTCGTACATGTAGTCGGAAGGGATTCGTTTAACTGTCAAAGGCATTCATGAAGCGCTCTGGTGACTCCGCTGCCTGACAAGGCTGACTCTGTGCGTGCGTGCGTGCGTGCGTGCGTGCGTGCGTGCGTGCGTGTTTCAACTTGAGACCAAGACAGACAGGGTGACAGGACCAGTGGAACATGAATATAAACATGAGCATGTCAGCAAGGATTCTGACAGACACACACACACACACACACATGGTTTTTCATATTACAGTAGGAGACAGCTGGCTTACAGAGAGGTGGTTTTATTTTGGTTTGAGATTGCGGAAACATCGCCAGAGCGGCAGCAACATTTCATCAGCGTGCAGAGAATGGCTTCAGATCGACGGCTTGGAGGAGACGCTTCAGGGTTTATCGATGCGACTTCACAAACACCGACTTTCGAGCAGACTCTGAAAACGTGGCTGCCATTTTTTTTTTGTGACAACCATGGCGTCGCCTAAAATCGGGCGATGTCAAAGAAGCACTAATGAGGGGCTGGAATCCAGGGGTGCGTTTGAAGGAGCGCCGGTGAATGACAGCCCTTCCCGCCCGCCTGATGTTTCCTGCAGCGTGCCAAGTGGGCGAAATGCTCGCCTCCAGCTGGCATTCAAATTCTGTTCATGATCAAATGTGTGTGTGTGTGTGTGTGTGTGTGTGTGGACTCCTTTTGTCTTAAAACATGCCAAGCACTCCTCTGGGCTGGCATTAATACCTCCCCGTTTCCAGGAGCGTCTCTTCCCGTTTGTGTGTGTGGTGCGTCCTCTCGCTCGGCCCTGCTGGCTGAGACATATGAGTCCCGACGTAAATTATCCAGAGTAGCTGTAATGGGGAGTGATTGAAGGGTTGTTTTTTGAGCGACTCCTGGGTTTTTTCTGCCCAGGAGCTTGTTTGGTCACATCAGTTTCAACTCCCCCCGCCGCTCTCCGAGTGCGAGCGCCAGACATACGTGTCTGTTTTGGTCGAGTTTGCGCGAGCAGACAGCCGAACGAGTGACTGTTACAAGTTCCCTGGGCGCAGATCAGTGGGAGAACTCAGTCCTGCACGCAGACGCGCTCGTAACACTCGCACCTCGCTTGGCTGGCGGCGTGTGGAGGAGACGCGCAGTCCATCATCTTTCGCCTTGACCTATACGAAACGCGCTCTCTCGGCACGCTCGGTGGGCAGACTCAGATAAGAGGCTCTCGCCAACCTGAGTGAGGAGCTCCAGATAAGGGCGAGATGTTCATCTCCGAGCGCTAAGTGTAGATGGAATTGTAGGTGAGCATTTCTGACAATATAGCTTTTTATTCAAATGATTTATGCAAATCCGCAGAATCCACTTTTTCGGCAGCAGGCTCGCTCCGGAAAAAAAAAAGGAGAGTGAAAATACTGGCGGTGGTATTTTGAGTGACAAAAGGTTGTGCAGGGATGAAGAAGATTTAGGGGGATGAAACGGGGGAAAGTGACAGAAAATATTCAATAACACAAACGGCTCTATCAGCAAAATGAGACCTGGGATGAAAGGAGTGGGGAAAAGATGGAGGGCGAGAAGAATGACTGCGGGATGACCACTTTATCAGTGCGACGCATAACTGAGCGTGGACACGAGAAAGCGAGCGCGCAAGTCAAGCATGGAAATAAGTCAAATAGAGAAAGAGGAAAAAAGCAGCGCTGTAATATAAGCCCGAACGGACAAGAGTGGCAGACGGTGTAATAATATCATGTCAGCTACACGAAACGACACAAACTGACACAGATGTGTGTGAGTTTGCATGTTTTTACACCGAGAAACTGCGAAAGAAATCAAGTTTGATGAATAACATTTTCTTTTGAAACTTTAAGTCCCACAACATCTTCATCTATTGTTTGGATTGTCGAGATCTCATAAAGAGGGCATCGAAAATGAAACCTATACGATCAAGGGATCAGATGAGTTCCTTCTATGTAAAGACTTTTAATTTGAAAGGGAAAGCTTCAGAGGCTCTCCACCTCTCATAAAACTCAAGCACCTTTCCGTCGATGGAGACTGAGAAAGTGGAACATGTATGAACGTGATCCACTGTGATATTTGAACGAATATCACACAGCACCTATGTTTTAAATTTATGTAAGAGCTACGATTCAGGGTGGTATTATTGGAATTAATCCACAGTTTCTAGATTAGAACTCCCTTTAATGGGTTTTGCCAGGTACACGAGAATAAAGAGACAGAGAACGGAGCGAGCGGCTCAGAGGCGGTGACGGAAATAAACTTCTGAGCAGATAAAGTGACAGAACGGCTCCATCCAACAGACGGCGAGCGGCGGCTGACTGGGAAATAATGTGACAGCGCTCAGGTCTCCGTTTATAATTCATAACCGAGCGTCTGTGTCTGCGTCCCGTTTCGGAACCGCAATCCTGGACGAGTCCGCCGGTCTCCACGTTGACCTTCTGCTGTTCATTCATAGTTGATGATTTGATACATGTATATTTAAACCCATTAAACAAGGTACATGACCTCCGAGGAAGCCGTTGGCCCTGCTCGAGCGGATTAATCTCCGCGTTAATCTCTGCTAATGTAGATTAATTGCCCAACACTCAGACAGGATGTGGTTCATGACTTACGTTTAACGACTGCGATGTCGGGGTGTCTCGTAACTTTACCTTCACGGCAGAGGGCGAAACGTCCACAGCTGTGCCGCCGGCGTCTCCGCCGACGCGAGCCGCCGTCTGACTCGTCAGCGTGGGTCTCCTGCAGGTTTCCTGGGAGCGCGACTTCGGCTAATAGCTGCTTTTTTTCTGCCACCCAAGAGGATCGTTATATTTTGCCAACCAGAAGGGCACTTTAGCACGTTTTGCCTCCCAAGAGCGCACTTCAGTGCACATCATTGCCACCTCAGAGGGAAGTTGCATTGTGCCAGCCACAAGGGCGATTCACCAAGTGTTGTTTTTACCTCCCAAGACGACACGTTGGCTCATGTTTTTGCCATCCGAGAGGGCAGTTTATGATGTTTTAACCGGTCAAAGGGGCAGCTTTGACGTGTTTTTTCCACTGAAGAAGGCCGCTTTGTGTATTTTGTTCACCAGAAAGGAACTTTTGGCTCTCAGTAATTGTGCCCAGTGACATCTGTGTCTCCGCGCACCCACTGTTTTAAAAACAAGAGAGAAGGAAGGAGAGAAAACACGTCTGTTGAACGCGGTGCCTGTGTTGGCCTTTCCAGGGGCGGCACGTCTGAACGTAAACCAGATAACAATGACAAGGGAGCAGAGACAGAGCAGCTACACATCCTCTGTCCATGGCCTTATTTAGGAGAAAGGGTTGTAGATGTTCGCCTGAAAACACAAACAGAGCGTAATAATGTCCTTCAAAGGTCGGCGTTTTCCTTTTAGACTTCGGTGCCGATTCTCAGAAGTAGGATTCGGCTCGGAAGGAGCTCAAAACAGCAACCAAAATATGACTATCCTTAACAAAACTGACCAAACACATCGATTTGCATCTTCCGAAATTAAGGACTCAACCGCTAAACTTCATTGAAATTCTGGTTATTCAAGCCTGAATAAATTTAGCTTGCAAATGACATGAATAATATCTGAAATGTCTCACGATATCTCTCGTTTCCTCGTTTCCGGCAGTGATGATCCTCATAAAAAAGTTGACTTTTGAATACTTCTTTTTTAGTTGTGCCGAAATTCTCTCATCAAATTCTCCGTACCGAGGTTTATCCACACGCACCGACTTGCCGATACAAAAGACATTATTCAGGGATGCGCCGTTCTCGGCGAGAGGCGCCGCGTACTCCGAGCACGCGGGTTTGTTTGGGTATTGTGGGCATTTGAATGCATCGCCAGCTCCGTGAATGTTAACAGTGGGTGAATGACGGGGGTGAGATCAATAACAGATCATGGCTCTCGCAGGGATTCACCCAGTCAGCGTATTCCAGCCGAGCAGCAGGTAGTCCCGCTTATTCATTCATTGGAGACGTTTATAGACAGAGAAGAACAACAGCCGGCAACACAGCGAGTGTGTGGACTGCTAATATGCTCTGCGTGTGTGCGTGTGCGTGTGTGTGTGTGTGTGTGCGCGCGCGCGCCTGAATGTGTTTGTACTCTTATTTTTCTCTTTCTGTGTGGTACAAAAACGTCTCATCTTGTTACTTTTGTGATAGACCTTATTATGAGGACCAAAATGCTTAAAGCTTCAGAAGTGAGGTCGACGCTCACTTTAGGTTCCAGATTGTGGTTTATAGCTCCTGGTTCTGATTGTCATAGTTACTTTCACACCAAAAACTGTTTGGTTTACTTCTTATCAAGCAGAGTTGGTTCGAAGCCTCGATGCTGTTTGGGTTGGTGTGAAAACGTGGGTCTTAGTGAGCTGGCAAGTGAACCCTGGTGCGGTTCATTTGCAGTGTGAATGCAAGCAGACCATCTATTGCTCCGAAGAGAGAAAATGCTCGTTTTTTGTGTCTCGCTTTGGATCTGGCCGATCGAGAAACAAGATGGTCTTCGCCCTATATAAATAGCGAATGTAACTCCGTGACATCTGCTTGTTTTGTTCACTCTGCGTCTTTTTTCTTCCCAGGCGAAGATGACGACGACGACGAGTGCGGCGAGGAGAAGCTGCCGTCGTGTTTCGACTACGTCATGCACTTCCTCACCGTGTTCTGGAAGGTCCTGTTCGCCTTCGTCCCGCCCACAGAGTACTGGAACGGCTGGGCCTGCTTCATCGTCTCCATCTGCATGATCGGACTCCTCACCGCCATCATCGGTGAGCGTCCCAAAGAGCGAAGGAATTTTGTGGCGACGTCTCCGTTCCCGCTCGGAACGAATTGACTTTTCGTATTTGATCGCAGGCGACCTGGCGTCTCATTTCGGCTGCACTGTGGGCCTGAAAGACTCCGTCACAGCTGTAGTATTCGTCGCATTGGGAACCTCTGTCCCAGGTGGGTGTGTGAACATACACTGTTCATATGTGTTCATGTACCGTTCGTGCAGGGCTTTTAATGATCTGACTTGGTTCCCCTCTTCGTCTCGCGGCCACCGTTTAATGAAGACCTTTCCCTCTCTTCTGTTTTTTTGGCATTTCGCTTCATAAGGTCGTCATAAGCATGAAATGCCCTCCAGATATGCGATTTAAGAATAGATCTGTGCTCATCAATGTTCCCCTGCGGGTGTATGCATTGACATTTTCAGCGCTCTGCTTCCTTTTTTTATTAATATTTTAAATCCATGGAGCTTCTTTTCGCTGTGAAAAGAGTCAATCTTGCAGAGTGTCTCTCTGCACCGACGGCCGCTTCTTCTTAAAGTTTGTGCCATCGTAAAGAAGGCAATCAGACAAATCGATGGCGGTTTGAATAGAAAATGGGGAAAATGTGCAATTATGAGATTGAAAACTTGCTGCGAAGTTGGAAAACTCAACAATAGGAGCTAAAACTGTGTGGGTACAGAGATGGAAAGATTTGCTGATGATGTGTTGCACCACAGACTATAAATACATCTGCTCAAAACAGATTTTTCTGCCTCCAACTGCTTTCGATTCATCAACTAATCCAGAAGAGAAATGTAATGAGGTTTTAATTGCAGCAAATGGGCAAATTGGTCCATCAGTAACTACCCATTACTGGAAAATGATCGTCGCCACTCTGGCACCAGGGATCGCGCTCACAAACTCGCGTTGTTTCCTCCACAGCAGCGACGGCGCTCTCGCCATCTGATCTCCTGTCCCGTTCTGGCCCACGCGCGGCGTGTTTGCTTCCAGATTCCCGCCATTCGTTTGTGAGATCATTTGAGGCAAACGACACTCGGAACTGACCCACACTGGCTCGGGAGCTCCCGGTTTCACCGGCGCTTCTTTTCCAGGCGGGCGCCCGCGAGGCGAAGCCGTCGACGCCGCCGACAGTGAACATGTATCATCGTCTGAGCGTGAGGAATGAGCCACTGCGCCAAGCGGCTAAATATGTTTTAACCTTGGCCCCGGTGGTCTCCCTCCTCGCACCCGGAGTCATGTCACTGTGACTTGAAGGGGACATTAACATTGACTTCCATTCATTTGCCGCAGATTTATGCTTACATGATCCTCAACCACCCGAAACGTCACGGAGGGAAAAAAAACAAACGAGTAGTTCACCTTGAGATGTGATGATTTGTGACGGGAGATATTTTCTTTCAACCTGGCGGTGTGACTCGGCAAACTAAGCCCTCAGAACGGCGCCGCTGCCGGCGCCGCGGTCACACGTGCACGTGAACGCATCGCGCCCGCCGACGTCCAGCGTACGCTCGGCGGGTGACCGCGGGAGATTGAACATGCAGAGGAATGAAACGAGTGCACAAACCTGATTATCCTCAGGAACAAACCTACACGCTCCTACACCTGCAGCCTATTACAAGTTGAAATAGGGTTTGCTCCTCCGCCAACACACACGGGCGCTCCTCTACCGTGACCACCGTGTGTTATTAGCATAGTGCTATTCGTCATGTCAGGCTCAGGTGGTCTCTGTCCTCCCATTTAGGGAGCTTGGGGGATAAGAGCTTTGTGCAGTATTTCACACTCACACACGCACATAGTATACATCCACATGTAATGTATGCGTGCACACACAAAGTACACACTCTCTAACGGGTGCGTTTGTGGACAAACACACACACACACACACATGGCTGAGGGGGACACAGAAACACACACAGACATGCACCACAATGTGTGGAGTTGCTGAATGAAAACAAAGTGGTTTAGCCTTTCTGAGGCTTTCAGGCTTATTAACAGAACCTCCCCTGACGCGCACGCGCACACACGCACGCAACACACACGCGTGCGCTCGTACTCTCACACGCTCATGCTCGCACAAAGAAAAAGACCTTCAGTTTTGCTCCTATTACAGTTAATAAAACCTATCCTCTGCTGTGGTTTTGGTATGATTAACCTCATTTATCACAGTTAGGCCAAGTGAAAACAAACACACACACACACACACACACACACACACACACACACACACACACACACACACACACACACACACACA
>JASSRZ010001059.1:0-11055 GCA_032164315.1 Malacoctenus gilli
GTGTGTGTGTGTGTGTGTGTGTGTGTGTGTGTGTGTGTGTGTGTGTGTGTGTGTGTGCGTGCGTGTGCGTGTGTGTGGTGGAGTAGAGGCTGGAATCGGACTCTGTCTGCTCAGGTTGCAGACAGTACGGTGTTTGTGTGCATCTTTGAGTGCATGCGCGCCCACGGCGGTGGTTGGGGGGGTTGGCGGGGGGGGGGGGGGATGATGTGAGTTTCCCTTTATACACAATAGTCTCGCAGAAAGAGGAGCTCCCCTCCACATACAGGATGCACACAGAAACACACATGGCTCCCTTTACATGGGAGTCAGCAGTGACGTCGCAGGGCCGTGACACGGGATAAGATGGGGCCTTCAGGGACGCCTGTTGTGGAGTCCCTCCTCAGCCTGCAGCTTCTAATTGGATCCTTTTGCCTGCTCTCCTGTAGGTCAATCTTGACCTGTGGCTGTTTTTTTATTAGCTGACAAACAGCAGTGAGCTCAGCCTTTGCACAAACAACAATAGGGCATCTTCTATCTTTCCTTTTTTGCACACTGGATATTTCTTTATCGCACCAAATAAACAGTTTTCTTACTGTGTAGAATGAAGCCTGCGTAGAGGTAAAGAGCATAACAAATACTGCTGTTCTGGCCTAGTTAAGGGGATGCAGAGCTTTTTGTAGCTCCTTGCGATAATTGATCTGATGTGCTGAAAGCGGCTTCCGCACGCAGGCGGCGGCGCACGGTGCAGCGCTCGTTATCTGAGGGTTACCTTGTTTTCCAAAGTGAAGTGTCCGCGTGCTCCTGTTATTAGGTTATCACCCCACTTAGTCTCCTTGGAAAGGCTTATCGAGAGGAGGCGCCATCCGACTGCCAAAACCTCTGAATGAACAGCGGCCGCCTCCTTTTTCCTCGGGCGCACCAAGATCGGCAGCGGCAGCAATCAGCGGGTGAAACTGATAGATGGAGTTTAGTAAAGTGATGGAGGAGAGAGATGAGTCTGGTTGCTATCGGAAAATAGCCCAGAGTGAAGTTTTAATTATATCCGCCAAGCATCGTCAGATCACCGAGGCACTAAAGGGCTGCGTCTCTCCGTCAGAAGCTCAGACAGAGACCTCTAAGAAAGAGCTCGCGAGAAGGAGGCAAAACTCCCAACTGGCCCATTTACTTGTTATTTGTGGAAGATAAACTGAGGCGAGGTAAAAAAAAAAAAATAGGCCAAGGGCCATCCATGGGTTGAAACCCTCTCAGAGGCAGGAAAAACACAGGTAAGGAGCGAAACTGACACTGATGCTTGATGTGATAATAAGGTCTAATGAGAGGAAATGATTTAATGGCGTGCATGACGTAAGGAGAAAAAAAAAATCAAACAAGGAGACAAGTGTTGTTGTGCAACGGTGAATTCTCAGCTCGAGATCAAGAAGATAAGAAATGGAGCAATATGAAAATCAGTCACAAGTAATGTCGAGCCATAAATCTGGTGAGAGCAGAGAGCGCGCCGCGCACTGGTAATCCTTATGTCTCGTAACATGTTGATATCGTTGTTATAAAAAAGCCAAATTTTATATTTCAAAACCAGGCCCCTATTTTGTATGCACACATTTTCTACTCACCAGCCCTGAATATGGATCGTAAATGACAAAATGTTAAAAAAAAAAAAAAAAAAATGTGAGGGGAAGATGGAGAGGACACGGAGGGAGCTTTTTGAAGCACAGCTTTGTTGGATGAGCCATGGCAACTAGTCAACAATGTTTGCGAGTATCTACGTGCGTCACAATGACACACACCGACACACACACAACGATACACTCACACACCGACACACACACACACACACACACACACACACACACACACACACACACCACCTTTCACGTGTGCACCTTCGCATGCGTGCGCATGCACCTTCCTCAGTGTCTAACATGTGAAAGGACCTGCGGACACACGCACATGTGTGTGCGGTGGGGTTGCTGTGGACCCTCACAGGACCCTGGTAATAATTACATGGTATGTTGGTGCTTTAGATGAGGTGATGAGGCTTTTGTGATCTTTGAGCATGACTGAGTGTCTCGTGTCTGGTTTGTGTGTCAACGATGGAATTCATCAGGACTTTAGAACCTTTAGCAGATTATTTATTCAACCTCGTGGAATTAAACCTTATTCTCATGTCAGATCACTTTTACCACTGAAACATTTCTGTCTGTGGTGTTTTCCTCCCCACCTCCTCCTTCAGAGTTTGTCAATCTAGGATATGATTTCTTGAGTCTGCTCGCGATCATCAGAAGGAATTGAAACAGGCCAAAAAGAGACTATAGAGGTGGTCCTGCTGTGGAGGCAGAAGGCTTCTTGTCACATCCTGTGACGCATAATTCAAAGCGCACAAGGGTGAGAGCAGAATAAAATCAATGTGGCCCCCCCCTGTGGGGAGCCAGCAGGGCCCACAGGTCGACTCCGCGGCGGTGGGCCGGGACCACTCTGGAGGCCACAGCAGTGGTGATGGCAGCAAGCTGTGCAGCATCTTTTCTCTCCTTTTTTTCTCCCTTTGTGTGCGTGCGACCCGACAGCAGCACTGTGACGTTACTCTCGTGGCCAAAATAATTCTGACTTCAAAAGCGTGTTATTTTGCTTCGCTGTGTATCACTGGTTTTCCAACGCACCCTTTGTTTTTTTTTTCCAACTCTGAACTGTAAAAGGACATTTGTTGAATTTTCTGCTCCTTTTCGGAGTACTTACGTGGAATTTCGAGTAGACGCGCAGTTGTTCCTTACAATACTTTTTCAATCATTTCTGAAGGAACACAATCTGTTGAACTTGGTGAAAGTAGCAGCTTACAATGCAAACAATGGACCACCACACTCAGCCGCCAGTCGAGAGCGCTTAGGCCCACTTGTTGCTAGGCAGTCTCACACACCGTTTCTCTCATGCTGTTTGAACTGATCAGCAAAGTGGGCACTGGAGTAAAAACTGATTCCGTATTCAGCTTCGGCAGTTTTGTGCCGGCTGAATGCTATTCGATCCGCGCTGCCTCAAGTGTCAGGCTGCACAAAAGTCAGAAGCGGCTCTTTTCAAACGCGCGTGCGCGTCACTTTTTTTTTTTTTTTTCAGAGCGGGGGATTGCGTTCCTCCATGCGAGTTCGCACCGCCGCCGCCGTCATGTTTGTGATGTGTGTTGCGTGTGATTGCGTACTACATGTATCATGAGGCGGACACGTCGGTTGAAGGAACCATAAAAGGAATTGGGTTTGTAATACGAGACGGCAAACTAAAACAAAATACCACAAGCAATCTCGCTTATTGCCTTCTGATATTACTCCTTCGCCTCTCTTGTATCGCACAAGATATAAAATATAAATCAGAAACGATAAAAGCAAATAAGAAAATTTTAAACGCAAATGTGGTTAAAGAGAGGACGCCAGTTTAAACGTCGTGTTGTTTAAATGCGTCCTGAGTTTCGGAGATGAACATTTGAACCGCATCATTTATGGAAAAAGAGGTTGTTGCTTAAGGTCCACATTATGTGACTATTTAAATTAGAGGGTTTTTTTTATCTCAACATCAAAAAACAAAAGTTTGCCATTTTCAGGCTTCACATAATTCACATAATTAAGTCTTGTTTTGGACCATAACTGAGTCGCTGACTTGACTTGAAGCTACATGACGAAAGGAAGAATGTAGGATTGTAGCAGTATTCACTGTGAGAGGCTTCAACACACTTTCTATCTTCACAGGTTTTTGTCAACAGTGATCATCAGTCGCCAGTGTTGCCAGGTTGTAAGTTGTTGTGATGGTTCAGGCCGGTGTGTGCCTGGATACTGGGGGCTGAGGATCAGGGATCATCCTTGAAATGTGACCTGTACGTGGTCCAGCAGACATGAACTGAGGTAGAGCCTCGAAAAGGGAACAGTGTCAATTTTAATCAGGACAGGTACAGGCAGAGACGTGAAACCCGCCTGTGGACGCGTGGAGAACAACCGGCACAGGGTAGACGCTGCGATCGAGACACTCGGTGGATTATATCTTCTTCCTTGCGGGGGGGATTTTGCCTCTTGTTTGTTGGCCTTCAGTTGCGAGGGGTTTTGGCAGCACTGCGATCTGTCTGCCGCCTCCTCTGAAAAGGAATGAGGATTTTTTGGGGGTGTTTTTTTCTCTTTTTTTTTTCTTAAATCCACCTTTTGTCTCACCTCACTGATGCTTCGGAGAAGCTCAGCGGAAGACGAAGGACTAGAGATTGTTTTTGTTGGTCAGTCCGATTACTGAAACCGGGAGTCGGCTCTCAAGTGGCCGGCGCCGTTGGGCGCTTTGGATCCCCGAAACTTCTGCGTGATCGTGGGACGGCGGGCTCTGACGATGCGACGCCTCTGCAGCAGCATAAGAACATTGGTTCAATAATACCAGTCGCGTCATCAATGAATGAAATCAAGTAAGTCCCTTATTGAGTGGAAACGTGCCAAGAACACGAAAGCGAACGGGGGAAGCAATATTGATTCCTGATCACGAGAGCGACCGGGATGATAATGATGACGACGACGACGCCCCGGCTGGAAGCTCCCATCAGCCCTTTCTGCTCCCGCCGTCACTCCTGGGTTTGGTATGTGGAGGTGTGGTAGGGGGGGGAAAGTAAAGATGGGCCCTTTAATGCCGCTCCTCTGTGCAGGTGTTACTCTGCTTATTGCGAGCCTTTGTAATGAAAGGAATCCATGTTTCCTCCGTGATATTATGAGCACGAGCAAACAGTTTTATTACTGAATGAAATATGATTCACTGAGTGTGTTGAAGGTCATCAGGGTGATTTGTGGGCCTGAAGGAGTCGACTCGACGGCTGGGTTTTATTTCTAGTCAAGGAAGGAGAGGAAGAAGACGGTTATTTTCTCGTGCCTTTTTTTGTCAGAGCCTGTTACTAGGTTATCTTAACGTTTACTTTTCCACTAAACTCCTGCTTATTGGTGGATATGGACCTTTTTACTCTACTCAGTCCTCTCGATGGCAGCAGGAGAGATGGCTCTCCGTAGCAGCTGTTCCCAAGCTCATCGGTACCGCGTTTATCCTGCTCCCATTCAGTGTCGTGCTGCAACATTTTGGAGAGTCAAAGATTGAAATGAGGGTTCACCATCGATTCTAGGGGAAATAAACAGGTTGAAAGCTCCAAAACTAACTGAACCTTTCAAGAGTTTATTTTTAATGACAAGGTGGGTTTTTTTTAAACATAGTTACATCTAATTGATGCTTACACTCTGTCGACAGGATGTTTCCTTTTCTACATATTTGCAGCTTGAGTTTAGACCCAGTCTGATCAGATCAGGTTCTTTCGTAGTTTCAAGCTCTGCTGTGTGTTGCTCTGCTGGGCGTTGCTCCACTGTGTGTTGCTCCAATGTGTGTGTGTGTGTGTGTGTGTGTGTGTGTGTGTGTGTGTGTGTGTGTGCGTGTGCGTGTGTGTCACTGCTGGCTGAAAATTGCAGATGACACATTTAGTGGCGGTGAAATCACCTTTGTGCTGGGGAGCGCCATGGAGTGAAAATGGACACTTTTGTAAAGCTCCATCTTGCCGCCACTGTCCCCCCCCCCCCCCTTCTCTGGCTCCTTCTTGTATTGCTTCTCATTAGCTGCGCGGCCCCTTCCGCCATCATCAGCTCCCCTCATGTGCGCCTGTGTTTGAACAGCTTCTCTGGGATTTAAACATCACATTTAAAGAGTGCCGTCGGTCTCTGTGTGGTGTAAGCCAACCTAAACCCGGCGGTAAGTGGGTTTCTGCTGCTCAGGATGTCTCAGTGAAACGTGATACAGCCAAGGCTCCGTCAACAAGAGCAACATTTCCTCAGTGGGGATTTCAGTTGCTACGAGGATAATGTTACCGCTCTGTCAGAGCCCGGCCAGCTGAATTAACATGTTTTAGATTATTCACTCAAATCGAACTGAAGAGGGATTCGCTTCAGCTCCACAGCCTGTCACGCTTTTATTCTGACAGCTACTCTGTGCGCGCTGAAGTGTCGCTCGCGTACTGAACAACTGACGTGTCAGAAGAGCGGCCCGCTGATATATTTGGGGAACGTCACCTCGCTGAGTCTCGTTGACTTCTGAACCTGACGTGACTCATTGTTTTGAATCCACTCTGCGGGCCCGTGCAGTCCGCGGCGCGTGGAGCTGCACCAGATAAAGCGCCGCTGCGCGTGGGAGCAGCGGGGGGGAAAGGCGAGAAGATTTTGGCCCTTGGTGAGTGTCGTTATCCCATACGCTGTTCCTGTGTCGGGATCAGGCCCTCCAGCCCTGCTCAGCAGGCGTCCAGCATGTTCTCTGCCTCAAATACCAGCTCCAACGTTCCTGGGCGGCACAGGATTGCGGGTGGAGTGCACTTCTTCCGGAAGAATGGAGCCAGCTGATTCTACGGATTGAGTGTCCAGACAACATTCTTGCCAATCCGCACAACGGATGAACACTGGAGATGAAAGTGGAAAAGCGTCCTTGTTCGGTGATAGGTTTGATTTTCCTCTGGCACGTGGTGGTTGTCTTCGGTGGCCCCCCCCCCCGCAAGCTTCTGGCCTCGCTGTCGTCGCAACGACAGCAGGCGACGCTGACTGCAATGTTTTTCCTCTGCGCTGCTTAAAATGCAAACGCTTTCACGGCGCGGCCGCCGGTTCTCACGACGTGTGCGCGGCTGACGTCAGCAGCCTCATGCTGCCGGCGCTGAGAAAGGAGCACGGCTCCACGCAGGGATTAGGTTAATCACAGGGGGCCATGACTGCACTGCCCTCTCTGCACTGAAGGGAATTAGATTTATATAGAGGGATGTACAGAAAGGGGGAGTGGGGGGGGGGGCTTTAGGGGGCAAAGCTGCGGCGAGACCAGCGAGAAGGACACCCGGCGAGCCGCGTTTTTCCCTTATCTGGCAATCAAAGGTGGCAGCTTGTTGATGGGAACAGCCTCCTCTTCTGCTCAAGCTGCGAACTAAATTGGCGAATTGTGTGTTCCCACTGATGATCTGTGGGGGCTTTTTTTTTTTGTTTGTGCGCGCGCGCGTGCTTTGCTCGGTTCACACGTCAAAGTGGGGTTTCCGTGGAAACGCGATCACCTTCCTACCTGTGATGTAGAGGTGAACATACATGAAGAGACAGCAGGGAGGACGCTTCAGGAGCAGCAGGAGCGAGAAGGAATGAAATGCTGATAAACACACGGTGCTCACCTGGAGTGTCAGCCAGGATGAACGTCCGTCTGCTGGAGACACTCACGGCTCAGTCCTTCATCTGTATGATGAGGGAAACGGACTAAAAAACGGCATTTTTAGATAGTGATGTCGTAGATTGGTGAGCCACAGATATTTCACTGAAACAATGTTGACAGGCGAAGCAAAGTTGTTGTTTTTATTTTGTCACCCTTGAAATATATCCTGAATGTGTGAAGTTATTTGTGGCAATACCAAAAGTGCTTTTATGAGCAACACAAAAATATGTTCAGAGTCCTTATTTTAATCGTCTTTCAGTGTTTGCCAAGATAGATCTAAAAACGTAAGAGGTGTTGTGTGGTTTTTTTTCCTGGTCTGATGAAGGCAAACAACAAAAATGTAATATTCCGTGTGGCAAAACTGCATAAGACCAAAACACATCAGCAAACATGTTCGTGAGACCCTTTCTGAAATCTTTACTGCAAAGAACAAACTCTTACCTCATCGGTTCGACTTATTTTATGTGTGGTGCAATATTTTAACCCTGAAATGACACAAAATAACCTCAACGTTTGGCTGCTCAATCACCTCTCAGGTGAAAGTTTTCCTGTTTTTTTTTTTGTGGATTTATTTGTCTTGTTTCATTGGTTGATTTTTTTTTTTGGTCCCTCAAAGCCCAACATCTCAAACAAGCTACTTCAGAATAATCGGGAGACGTTTGGACGATATAGCTCACATTGACTGTACAAGAAAAAAAAACCAACCTTTTTTTTAAGCTTCCCTTTTTTCTTTCTCTGTCTCGCACTTTTTGATGAACTTCCATTTCTTTTAACTTTCAGGGATGATGGCTGCTGTCTGATTCAGATTTAATGTGATCGTGCGTGTTAGTTTGAGAGCAGCAGCCTGCGTGTCAGGGGGTGACGCCGAGCCTGTCAGGTTCTGTCGAATGCAGCCGAGTTTCTATTTGTGGCCTTTCTCCGCGGTGCACCAAGACAAAAGACACTTAGCTGAAGTGGTTGGTTTTTTTTTTGTTGTATTTAGCTTTTTCTGGTCTGCGGTCTGATATCGATTCAAACAACAAGGCCAAGCCGGCGGATTGACAATCTGACAGGCGGCTCTTAAGCTGTCTGACAAATTCCCGGCTGATGCGTAATTATAGCTCGAGGCTTTTCGCTGGAACAATGTTTGTTTGTAGTTTTCTTTTAGGGGGGGGGGGCATCTAAGCTTCCTTTTTGTTTTCAACTTACACATGTAGGCAATCCTCTAAAACAATGTTTCACCATGTAAATCAGTCATGAAAGTCCTCAAAAATGGCCTCCAAGCTTAAAATAGGAACTTGCAGCAGCTCCTCTGAATAACTGGTTTCTTGTGGGGTGGTTAAAGGTTCGAGGGTCCGCACAGTGGCTTAGGGTGGGTGAGGGAAGGGTGAGTGAATGGATGAATCGCACTGAGTTGAGCACAAAAGTTGATCTCCCAATGATCTCAATTCACGGGCTTGCAGTCCGGTCTCCTGCACGTCTGCCGGGCACCATTAAACCTTTTAGCTTGAACTGACGTGAAATTTCATTGGAAAGCATGATATCATGCACACTCTGTGTTCATGGCTGGCTCCGCCGGCCCTCCACGGGGCACGGCTCGTCTGGTGGCACGTCTCACATGCCACATCCAGTAAACGTGAGCTGTCGCCTCCAACTTCGGGCGCTGTAGAGTGAACACACTGACATCTTGTGGACACTCTGCGTAACAGCAAGCAAAGGCTCCAAAGTCTCCGCTTGTCTTGCTTAGAAAGGGTATACTGCCCTCTGTTGTCCATGAAGGCGTCCTGCGGCGATGTGGTTTTGAAAAATGTGTTCATAAGATCCGAGGACAGGACATTAATCGATGTCATATTACAATGATGCCATCCTTTGTTGTCTAATAGTCCCAGTAGAAATGACGTGATTGAACACAGAGTGATGCGAGGGCCTCGGTGAGGAGTGAGAACACGGATACGCGTCACGCCTGCGGATTGATAACAGGCTCTACAAAACACCTCCCTCCTGACACACTATAATTAGAAGCAGTGAAACATGGAGGTATTTGTTATGTTGTCAGGGCTCTATTATTGAAACACCACTTTGTTTTAGGACGGCGTTTATATTTCATGTGATTAATGTTAAACCAAACAAAGCAGGGCCAAAACGTCCCGCCTCCATCCAGTCCCTTCGCCAGAGTTCTGAGTTCTCTGTTTTCACGACTAAGCACCTCAGACAAACTGGAAACGTATTGATTTCCTTTGTTTTCTCTTCAAACATTTTTTATGTGTTGGTCTGATGATTGTTGGCTCGCACGGTGTCTCGTACTGAGTGAAAGCTCTTTCTCACAGTGAGGGATCGGCTCAGCTCCTGACTTCAGAGTGCGAGTCGTCAATTCGAGATGAATGTTGCTCAATTCAGAGTGATTTGACTGTGTGATGGCACAATTGTGATGGCTCAGTGTAAGACGGCAGAATTAGTTTGGGTGCATGGACGACTGGTTTGCAGAGCAAACTACACTTATTTTGAAATGAACAGTGTAGTCTTTCAAAAACAAAGAGATTCTGGCAACTTTGGAAGGTAAACAGCTATAACACAACTATGTGTACTTCCAAAATAAATGTTTAACTTATATTTATGTTCATAATTGAGGAATAATTGGGTTTCACATGTGTCATAACATCAATATTGTTCCTTAGCTTTAATGTTTGTCGATACAGAGGAAATAATGTTCGACTTCGTTGCCTCTTATTAGTGTTTTCATTCCAATTTGATGTTTGTTTTGGCTTTGCTGTGCCCAAAAATTTGTCAACAAAATGTCATGAGACTGTTTAAGTCGTTATTGTTGAGCTGCATGCTCGTTTTGTGAGTTTGCGATAGTTTGCAGCAGTGTTGATCTGGAGTAAATTGTTTTTTCAGTCTCTGTTACGCCCCTGTCATTTGTATTACTGATGTAGGCAAAATATATCAATGTTTATCTTTAATGAGACAAGATATTTGCATATGCCAGTGACAATTTGGTGAGTTATAGTTGTAATTTGGACGTGATCAACACAAAGATGTATATTCTGCTTGTTTCAATAAACTACAAGCAACCAACGATAGATGTGAAGGCCGTCGTTTGCATGTCTGTGGGCGAAGCCTCACAGTTTTGGTCGGAGCTCCCCCCTGCGTCTCCTCTTCTTCTATGGTGAACCCTCCAGAGGTAATTAAGGAGGAATGCCGCAGCTTCTGTCACGCAGGATTCACACAGCCCCGTGGCTACCGCGTCTTCCGCTTCCCCCCATATTTGTGTTGGCTGAGACGCAGCGGGGCGAGCCGCAGTGTGGGAGCGGAGCGGCGCTTCAGTTCTGGCCTCCGTGCTCCGACTCCTCCCCCTCGCTGTGGCTGTGTGAGTGCCAGCTCCATGTGTCATCCACCTGAATCCCATCCAAATGAATGGCAGAGAGACTTGCTTGTCCTGTCATGATTATAGTTAATTTGAAATAATCAAGTTGTCAGTAGGTCGTATATTAGTTCTCCGATGACGTTTCAGCGTCACGGCTGCAAAAAATGAAGCTCGATGAAGCAAAATATCTAAAAGTGGCCGCGTACTTCTGGAAGGGCACCAACATCCCGTTGGGACACCAAACTCTGTGTATTGACACGAGAATCACGGCACCTTTTTCCTCCTTTTTCTGACGAATGCAACATTTTGTAGCTTTGACTCTTCATCACAAGTCGCTGTCATCGTCATCTGGCTTCAGGAAATCGAGGCTTTAGGATCAGGATGCTGCTCGGTGTCACCGGGCGCTGTGGCCCCCTGTGAGGATGCCAGCTGCCAACTCTTTCTCTCTGACACACACGCACACACACACACACACACACACACACACACACACACACACACACACACACACACACACACACACA
>JASSRZ010001061.1:0-11052 GCA_032164315.1 Malacoctenus gilli
CCACAGCAGTGCAGAGTGAATTCAAGCAGAAACAAGCTGGAACTTTCAAGAAAATCAAGTTTCCTCTTGCTGGCGCTCAAATGAGCCTTACTTCTCTCAGACGATCGAATAAGCGTTTTCAGCGGTTGTAAATGCATTTTCTTGCGAAAAACACCTTCCTGCTTGGCTCCGGCTTTCCTTTCACTAAATACTGACTGTGAATGCTCCAAAAAAGTAGAACTAATTTTCATGAATTTTTGGAAACTGTATTTTTCTCACAACTCCAAATTCATAGTGTCATTGTCTGGAGTCACGTCGAGTCCACCGAATTGACTGATTCCACTATTTCTGACCGCTTCAGCTCTCCCACAGCAGTGTGGAGTACGATTATTGGAATGAAAGATTAACGTAGTTGTCTGGCTGACGAATTTTAGGTCTAGTACCGCACTAAAATGGTTCGTAAGGACTTGATTTCAGGTCCACAAACCGAGTTGTTTAGCAATGGCATGCTTATGTTAAATTTAATTTGTTAATGAATGAATAAATAAATAAATAAATAAATATAAGAATAAGAAAAAGTAAGTATCAGTATAAGTAAATAAGAGAAAAATATAAATCAATAATTAACTTTTTAACCTAGTCTATAATTACATAAATAAATAATTTCTTTTGCTATATTATACAAGTGAAAAGAGGACAACATGGAAGCAGAAATTGATCGTGAAAAAGATTGATTTGATCTTGATCAGTTAACAAATCATGACCTCACAATCGATGAACAACTGCACAATAGTCTTCGACAGTTTTGCAGTTCAGAAAATGCGGCATGATTTCATGAAAACAAACAGAGATGAAAGAATTGGTCTCTAAATTTCAAGAGAAACATTTGTTCCCTCAAAATTTCTTTCGAAGCATGTGGATTTGCTGAGGTATATACTGTATAGAAAATGAAATAACGAAAATAACAAATAAACCAGAGTCAAGAGTCTTGCACTAAAAATTTGGACGCAAAAGGAAGGTCAATAGATATCGTGAAATGCAAAGTATCATACATTGTCTGGGTGTTTACATCAATATGTTTGAGTCTTTGAGAAAACTGTAGGTCAAAAAGAAACATCTGGCCGTGCCTGGACCCGCAGCGCCTCCTCCTCCCTCCTCCCAGCTGCCTGCGCTAATTGCACCACTGTATCCAAGCCTTTGTCTAAAAACAATCCCTTTGCAGATAAAACCACATCTGGTAAGCAGATGCCAACATTGATGGTACAAGGAGGCGAGTTAGAGTGTGAATGGGCCGATCGTGGTAAAAAGAAAGCAACTCATTACATTCTGAAGGAAATTAGATATCTAACAATTTTCAATAACCAATTCTTTCCTCATTACTTGCTAAAACGAGGATGAAAAGTTCATCGTAGATTAGAGTTTGTGAATGCTTTCAGTAGGTAACAGGATGTGGCAGATGTTCTGTGTTTTTTCAGTTGACTTTAGGGTGGGGGTCTGGAGCCCCCCTTCAACTCCATTGATTAGTGTCTCTCAGCATTCCTTGGTTCTTTGTTCTCTGGTCTCCTTCCTGTTGTTGTTTATAATCTCTTTCAGGTGACAAAGCAGTTTTGCAGACGCTGGTGATGCCAGAGACAAAACCCCCAACTTTAAGTGGTGACCTATGACCCCTTCCAGGAGATCGGGGGAAGTGATCAGTAACTTGTTGTTAGGAGTGGTGGAATGCTGCAGGACATTTGGAAAAGGCCAATCAGGTCTTTGGACATTGATCAGGCCATGATGTAAGAAAATGTAAGAGTTCAGAAACAGGATGAGAAGCCCGTGGCACAAAGACAAACCACACGACACACTGAACCTCCTCTCAAGCTTGGCATAAAATGGGACAGAACTCCAACTTATTCTCCTAATTTAGGAGCTACAACATCTGATGAAATAATGCAAGAGAAAATGGGAAACCTGGAGGACTCTGACACAGAGATAGTCCAAGAGACACACCAAGTCATATTCATAGTGAAGCGTCACACCATTCAGGATCTTTTCACTTATCCACACCCCACAAACAGATGCCTTTATTCAACTGTGAGAAAATGCTCCTCGTGAATACAAGCCATGGTCACTGACTGATATAAGCTGTTTTAAAGAAAAGATGCCCCCACTTACACACGGTGGTGGTAAGTGGATGCAAGCATTGGCACAATATAATGCAGGTACATTGCTGGCATTGGGAGTCATCCTGATGACTCCCAATGCCAATTCCTTTCCCCTACTGGGGAAAGGAATGTCATCTTACGATTTGCACAGGTTTGATATTACTGCAGGTGTAGACAGAATGTCTAATGATACACCGATCACTACAGCATTAGGCACAGCAATAGGGATGGCTCTCAGAGAAATGTATCCAATTCATTTGCATCCCATAACTGAATGTATGGTTAAACTTGAAGATGGTGAAGTTGCTTTAGCATTTTTGACTCGTGCATGTACTGAATGGCTGGAACGTACTGGGGCAGATCCTGATGCTTCTGTCACGTCACAGGCCTTCCACGCTGCGCTGCTTCGTGGAGTTCCTGCCCCTGTTAAGGAGGCCATGATGGATGACCCGGAGCTACCCACAGCACCAACACCTCTTTGGAATCTTCATTTATCTCACCATGTCCGCAAGTATCAGTTGAACAAACAAAATAAAGCAGATAAAATGGATGAATTAAAATGTGAACTGTTAAAATTGCAAATCCAAGACGCTAAACGTCAAAATTCTATCAATACTAAAAAAGATAAGGCTGGTAAAATAGACAAAGACAGTTTACAGGCACTAATTGTGGTACCCCCAGTCATGATGGCGTCTCAGGTGGTACCACAAACTTTTACAGCCCCTACAACTTTTTTTATGGCACCTCAGCAGGGTCAAAGATCAACCCCCTTGAGGGGAAGAGGCCGAGGTGGTGGAGCAATGAGCCGACAAGGATTCGGAGTGGGAAACTGCCATTGCAATTGCGGCAGGCCTGGTCACTGGGCCAGAGAGTGCCCAGCCCTGCTGCGTCAACTATTTGAGATGCGACCTCCATATGACCCACAGCCTGCATGGCCACAGTCACAAGCTCCTCAGCAGGCACCAGCTCCTCAGCAACACCAGGTGCCGAACGCTGCGCTGGCCCCACAGAACCTCTTCATGGGCCAATATCCACAATGACGGGATCCACGAGAATCAGGAGCAAGGGGTTTAGCGGACCCTTGCCTTCCATTGACTGCAGTCTGACCAACCTCAGTTCATGGTGGACACAGGAGCAAGGTACTCCACCCTTAACCGTTTGCCAAAGGGGGTGGGGACCTCAACACAGACAATACCATTGGTTTGATTCTCGGGATGACATGACACCTGCCACTCACTAAGGACACTGTCACACAAGTGGGCAACCAGACATTCCAGCACTTATTTTCCCCACAGTGTCCAGTCAACCAGATGGGAAGAGACTTGCTGATCAAAGCTGGAGCAATGATCAAATGCTCCGTAGACGGTGTGGTGGTTATGTTTCCAGATGGCACAATGGTGAACTGTTCTTCCTCCATTCCTGGTGAAAATGTGATGATGTGGGAGCAACAGGAGCAGACAGTAGAGGAAGTTGCTGACATCTACTGGGCAGAACTGGAACTAACCGATCAAGGCTCTGTCTCCCTTGTGCGATATTTCACAGACTGGCTCCCATGGTTACATTCGATCCACCCCTTGACCAATCCTATAGATCATTATCATTGCACAGTGTTTTATGATAGAGATTCTGATTTGACTTATTAAGAGGCTTTCACTTCTGAAATTGAAAGTTCAAGTTGGTCCCTGAACACAACAAATTTACTTTTGGGTACGGATGGAGTTGCATTTCAGGTTGAGCCTAGTCCAGAACAACATGAGTCGTACATGTCAGCAGATGTTGCTTATCTCCACATCACTATGATGATTGGAGAAGGACAACAGGCGAAAGAATTGGGCCCAATGGTGAAAAGAGCTGTGGGG
This sequence comes from Malacoctenus gilli, assembly GCA_032164315.1. Classification (NCBI taxonomy): domain Eukaryota; kingdom Metazoa; phylum Chordata; class Actinopteri; order Blenniiformes; family Labrisomidae; genus Malacoctenus; species Malacoctenus gilli. Next base: position 3,986 of record JASSRZ010001061.1, read on the forward strand.
GCTTCTGATTGGTCTCCATCATCACTCCCAGGGGAAAGTTATTCTCCTTCAACAGATATGTGTTCCACCGTTTCACTTTTTACATGTTCTTCGGCACTTAAACATTTGCAGATTTCGCGAGATCATGGAAGATAATGCACAGATCATGAGCATGCAGCTGCAATGCTTGACGAGCTTCCTTCCTCCGTGTGGTCAAAGGGTCCGGTTGATGTAGGCCACAGCACCCAGGTTCCCCGAGTTGAGTTCCAGATTTCTGTTGATGATCCTGTTTGGATCCCGCAGTATCGCACTGACCCCAGGTGAAGAAGGTATTGCCGACACAATTCAGGGTCTGTTGCAGGCGGAGTGCTGGAATTTTCTGCTACATCTTCTTGGAACACACCCATTTTGCCAGTTCAAAAGAAAGATAAAAATGTTTACCAAATGGTTCATGACTTGTGAGCAGTCAACGCTGTGGTTTCTACGCCGCCCATTCCTGTACCAAACCCTCACACTGCACTCTCTCGGATTTCACCGGAACACAAATTTTTCACGCTGAAAGTATGCGTCCAATTTTTGCATTCACTCAACCATTACCAATACACTTGTGTTGCTCAGGATTTTGTGTTGTCACACGGTTTGTTTAACGCAGCCTTGCATGATCTTGATCTCCCACTAGGTGTTGTGTTGTATGTAGATAACATTCTCCTTGCTGCTCCCACTGCTGAAACATGTCTGGAGGCGACATTTGATTTGTTATCTCTTCTCAATGACAGAGGTTTCAAGGTGTCAGATGAAAAACTTCAATGTTGCAGGCAGACTGTCTCCTTTCTGGGCTGGCTGGTCTCCTCCCGTGGCACGGGTGTGGCCTCTTCACATCGGTCAGCCATCCTCCACCATTCGCATCCTGAGGACGTAAGAGGTATGCTATCTTTCTTAGTTTGGCTAATTATAGCAGAAATTTTGTTGCCGGGTATGCAGAAATCACTCATTCCCTTCGCGAAATGGTGAATGAACAAGGTATTCGTTATCTTAAAGCTCCGCTTGCCTGGTCTGAAACACGTGAACAGGCTTTTTTGACTTTGAAAGAGCTCCTTTCTTTAGCAGCGGATTAACTGTCCCTGATTATTCGGACCCATTTTTTCTTGATGTTTCTGAAAAACCATACTCTGTTGCTGCTGTACTTTTTCAGAAAAAGGGGGGAGAAAGAAGAACACTTATGCACATCAGTGTTCTATTGGATACAGTTGAAAACAGGCAACCACCGTGCGCAAGATATGCAGCAAGAATTTTACAGAAAACAGCACATGTTGTTCTCGGTCACCCCTTAAGGTCCTTACATCACATAGTGTTATGGTGTTTGTAACAGGACAAGCATTTACATTGTCATCTTTGACACAAACTCGCATTGAAAGAATTTTGAGTGCACCAAACATTACGTATACTCATGACAGAGTTAACAATGCTGACTGCATGATGGAGGGTGAACCGCACTGTGGCGCAGAGAGGGCCCAGCAGGACCAGAAGGTAAGAGACGACCTCCACACACAACCAATGCTTGATACAGATCTTGTACTTTACACTGATGGATGCTGTTTCAGGCATCCTGAAAAAGGCCTCATCTCATCGTATACGGTAATCAGTGAGACACATGAACCGGACTGGCATGTATTGGAAGCAAATTCATTGGATGGCACACAGTCAGCTCAAAAGGATGAACTAATGGCTGTAGTCAGAGCACTTGAAAGGTGCTGAAGGTAAAACAGTTAACATTTACACTGACTCAGCCTATGTTTGTGGAGTGATTCATGTTGAACTTGCAGGCTGGTTAAGAGTGGGATTGAAAACCATGACAGGGGAGCCCATCAAACATCAAGAACTAATCCTGAGATTGATTGATGCAATTCAAAAACCTAAAGCAGTGGCAATGATGAAATGTAGAGGTCATTCAAAAGGTACAAGTAACATCGATAGAGGTAACCAGGCTGCATATGCAGCAGCAAAAGAAGTAGCTGGTTATCAGCCCTTCCTAAGGATGTTGGTTAGTGAGAGAGTCCCTGCAGATTTGTTCCCACACCCATTTCAAAAAACAGATTAACCATGGGAATTCCTTGTTATTAGGGGATGGGGGTGGGGGGGTTCTTTCCTTGTGGGGGTGTCAGGCACAATGAAAGCGGATCAGGAGGCAGCGGCGCCCCAGGAGAAACAGGCATGGTTGGAGGCTGGGGCGGTGAGGGGAGAAGATGACTTGTGGCGAGGACCTGACAGACAACCAGTTCCCTCTGTGGAACGATTGAAGGCCTTAGTTGCAGAAGCACATGGCCCAGTTCATGGAGGAATCACTGAGATGAGTAGAAAATTACATCACTGGTGGCACCCATTCATGACAAGTACAATCAAACAAGTCGTGAAAGATTGTGATGTATGTATGGTCTTTAACGTGAAGCCTACTCTTAAACCAGGTCCAGGTTTGTTTGTGCTGCCAAAAACTCCAGGAGAAGAAGTGATAATGGACTTCACTGACATGAGTGAAAAAGCAAGGGGACATTGGTACCTTCTCGTCCTGGTGGATGCATACACTAGATGACCAGAAGCTTACCCATGTGAAAAGGAGGATAGTATTTCGGTCATAAATTAATTGATAAATCACTATATTCAAACACATGGTTTTTCCAGACGTATCAGGTCAGATAGTGCTACACATTTCAAAAACAAAGATCTCAGACAAGTGGAAGCTGCACTGGGTTTAAAGTGTGTGTTTAGCACTGTCACAAGGAAAAGTAGAATGCATGAATAGAACATTGAAATCTAAACTGAGCAAGGTGTTTTAGAGATACAAAAATGACATGGATGGATGCTTTACCGATAGCGCTGATGGCAGTGCAAAGCTCAGTTAACTACCAAACAAGTTTCACACCATACAAGTTGACGAGAGGACAGAAGTTCCCGGGACCGGGTGCTGCTACTGGAGTGGAAGCCAAAATTGAACCACTGAAGTATAAACCTTACTATTTGGCTTTGCATTTTCTTGTGTCCAGATTTTCCGTCCAAGTCGGAGCAACTACTAAAGAAGGGTCGGCTGCCCCCTCCCACACAGCACTGTGGGTGCTGCTGAAAGTCCTGAAAAGACAGTGGACGGAGCCCAGGTGGACAGGACCATTTCGGGTTTTGGAAAGAACATCGCACACTGTCCAATTAGAAGGCAAAGGAGACACGGGGTATCATTTTTCACAGTGTGCTCCCGCAGATCCTCCTGCGGGTGTTGAGGAGGAAGGTGTAGAATATGAGATGTAAAAAGAGCGTGTAGTTTGGGATTCGGAGTATTAAATTTTTTGGTTTTTCTTTTATAGTGATTCATATGTTTACGCTACTTAAGTTTGTAGGAAAAAGAAAAACTAGAAAACAGATCATGTCGTCTGACGAATGTGTGCGAAAGTTGTTGGGTTGTTTTTTTGGGAAAATAGTGGGCTGGGGTTGTTTGTTTGGAATTATCACTGTGTCTGTGCTTTTCTGGTTCATAGGGCCACAACCTTATTTCATTGAGCAGGCTACTGACACATCTCCAGCCAGCACCACTGGATCCATGTCCTCACTTTCACTTGAGAAGCGGTTTGTGAGTAGAGAACATCTCACACAAGGCAAGGTGGGATTTCCGTCTGCCTGTCCAACCTGGCTAACAAAGAACTCCGTGATTCCATGTCTGAGAGTAAAAGGAAATAAGCAAATGACCTTCCAAATCGAGTTCTGCAAATACTTTGATTGTGAGTATTACTACCATGACAGCTACTACCTGACTTATCCTCTCTACACTGGAGGATGGGGATGGGCGTGGTCTCATACAGGCAAATCATGGCAGCAAGATTATCCTGTAGAAACTGAATGGCGCTCTAAAGTACAGATAGCAAAAGGGGAAATAATAAGTCAGCAAGATATGAAGCAGGTAGTTGCCCATATCTTGCTTACGGTTGATTTAAGGGATGTAAATGTTACAGCAGATCCTCAGTCAGAAGCCCCAAATGGTGTCAGTTATGCTGAAGTGATGTTATGGGCTTATGTTTTTGGGAGAGATCCACATGTGAGTATCTGGATCTGTCAGGAATTTTCCATAAATCAAACTGTTGTAGACATCCTAATTAATAAGACTTTACCATTTGTGTCAACGAGTGTCGATTCAGATCCAGCAGGTCGATATGTAATTGTAGTCGGACAGGTGTATGGGATTCCATTAATCCTTGCAAATATTTACGCTCCTAACTGGGATGACCACGAATTCTTCAGTAACGTTTTTTCATGGCTTCCAAATATGGCAACACATCATCTTGTCCTCGGCAGAGATTTGAACTGTATCTTGTCGCCAAACCTCGATCGTAGTTCCCAGAGGAGTATCCCTGTCTCTAAATCAGCACGTGTAATACAATGCTTCCTTAATACATACGGTGTTGCAGATGTTTGCCGATTTCATAATCCTACATCCCGTAGATACTCTTTCTTTTCTCCAGTGCATAAAACCTTCTCACGTATCAACTACGTTCTTTTAGATAAAAAGCTTCTCCCTTTGGTGATAGATTGTGACTACAAGGCCATGGTGATATCTGATCACTCCCCCGTTGTTGTCTCACTACGCAATCCCAATGTATGCTCAGACTATCGACAGTGGAGATTCAATCCTTTGCTACTTTCAGATTAGGAATTTGTTAATTTCATAAGATCTGAAGTCAATCTATTCCTTAGTATTAACCAGACCCCAGGGATGTCCTCACAGACTGCATGGGAATCTTTAAAGACGTATTTGAGAGGACAGATTATTTCATTTTGTGCTAAACAAAAGAAAGCTACAACTAAGCGCCTCATTGACTTGATGAATGAAATTGCACAGTTGGATGTGTTGTACAGCCTCTCACCCACACCTGAGATGTACAAGCGCCGCTTAATCCTACAAACAGAGTATAATCTACTTTCTACAAGACAAGCTGAATATCTTCTATCAAAATCAAGAAGTTATGCGTATAAACATAGTGAAAAGACAGGCAAGCTCTTAGCACACCAGCTACGACAACTCACGGCTAATCAAGCTATACCAGAAATTCGAAATGAGCAAGGAGTAAGGTGCACTGACACCTCAGAAATAAATGCAAGTTTTTTTAAGTTTTACCAGATACTCTACAGTACCTCGTCATCTCAAAGTACTTTAGATGCAGAAATTTTTTTTCGAAATACTGTTTTCCCCAAATTGGACCCAGATGTAGTGAAGACCTTGGAGGGGCCAATCACTGCCACAGAAATTGGGGAAGCTATACAGAGCATGCAATCAGGTAATTCCCCCAGCCCAGACGGTTACCCCTCAGATTTTTATAAAAAATTCTCCTGTCAACTCAGTCTGATATTGCAGTCTGTTTTTGAGGAGTCTTATTCATCACAGTCTCTGCCTCCTACAATGCGACAAGCTATAATCTCTCCAATTCTTAAAAAGGGTAAAGATCATCTGGAATGTAGTTCTTATCGCCCCATTTCATTACTAAACTCTGATGCGAAAATTCTCGCGAAGGTTCTGGCTCACCGTCTTGAGAAGGTTTTGCCGTCCATCATCTCGCCTGATCAAACAGGCTTTATTAAGGGTAGATACTCCTTCTTTAACATTAGATGTCTGTTGAATGTAATTCATGAAAAGTCTGCAACTGACGCCTCAGAAATAATTATCTCACTTGATGTGGAGAAGGCGTTTGATCGGGTTAATTGGGATTTTCTTTTTCACATACTCAAGAAATTCGGTTTTGGACCTAACTTTATAACCTGGATTACAGTACTCTACTCCTCCTCTTTGGCTGCGGTCCAGACAAATAATAACTTGTCCAATTTTATTGAGCTCCAACGAGGCACGAGGCAGGGATGCCCTTTGTCGCCCTTCCTCTTTGCATTGGCAATTGAACCGTTAGCTCTTGCCATAAGGCAATGCGCTGATGTTAAAGCTATCTGTCGGGGGGGCTTGGAACATAAAATTTCTCTTTGTGCAGACGATATGCTACTTTACGTATCTGACCCTTCACATAGCCTCCCAAAACTACTAGACCTATTGAAAAGATTTGGGGACTTTTCTGGTTACAAGGTGAACTTTCAAAAAAGTTAACTGATGCCTATTGGGAAAATGGCTGATGAACCTCTATTCACTTTTCCAACTGCTTTCAAAATAAGTCGTAAAGGATTTAAATATTTAGGAATTTGGATTACCCAGAATCATAAAGGACTATACAAAGCAAATTATATGCCTTACGTTCTAAATTAAAACAGGATTTTGAGAGATGGGATTTACTGCCACTTTCGCTAGGAGGCAGAATAAATGTTGTTAAAATGAATATTTTCCCTAAGTTCATATATTTTTTTCAGAGCCTTCCAGTATTTTTAACAAAATCATTTTTTAACAATCTGAAAAGCCAGATATCCTCATTTTTCTGGAATAAGAAACAACCCCGAATTAAACATAATATATTACATGGGCCTCGAGATGCAGGTGGTTTGGCACTCCCCAACTTTCTTTTTTACTATTGGACTACGAATATAAGGTCAATTCTTTTTTGGACAAAAAAAGATTTTGTCATGCTGCCGTGGGTAACCATAGAAAAATCATCCACTGGTCTGGTATCATTAACCTCTCTGCTCTGTGCTAAACTGCCTCTGTTTCCAGTGACCTGTTTCCAATTTCACCCGGAATCCACTTGTGATACATTCACTAAAAATGTGGTACCAGTTTCGACGCCACTTCATGCTCACAGGATTATCGTTTGTAGTGCCACCTCAGGGTCATTGCATGTTCATTCCATCTAACTCAGACAGGGCCTTTGACATGTGGGCTGACTGTGGGATAATGTCAATGTATGACCTCTTTTGCAGCAATGTGTTTAGTTCTTTCGAACAACTGGTTCAGAAATTCAGTATCCCCAGAACCCACTTCTACAGATATCTGCAACTTAGAAACTTTGTTTCTTGCAACTGTGACCTTTTTCCTTCGGGCCCCTTACCATCCCTTCTGGATGAGATCCTCAAGATCAGGCCGGATGCGAAACATTCCATCAGTTTAATATATGGGATGTTGC
>JASSRZ010001062.1:0-11050 GCA_032164315.1 Malacoctenus gilli
ACACACACACACATCATAGGGCTTGGCACGTTAATGCGTTATCGTCACATTAACCCATCAATCTATTAACGATTAATCTATTATTTTATCATGCATTAGCACATGTCATTCACATGCAAGGAAGCAGAATATGGAAGTAAACAGAACAAGTACTTTAGAAGAAGGGTAACGCTAAGGACAGAAACAAAGTCATTTGTAGCAACTGCTAAGCTGAATTTTGTTATCACAGGAGTACTCTTCGTCTAAAATGCCACCTTCGTGCAGAGCACACTGTTGATGTGAGCAAACCATCCAACATCCAGACAGTAAAGTGAGGCTTGGCGAACTACGTTAAATGGAGTGTGTGGGAGAAGTCCAGATAAACAAAAGCAAGAACAGCTAACAAATACCATTGCCAGTAGAGAGCTGCAGACCACCATTCTCTTCGAATTGAATTTTTGTATTTACATTTTGTAAGTAGATTTTCACTGAATTTTTTTTAAACTGTTGCTGTTTTAACAAGTGATAATTTTAATAGTTATTGCACTACAAATGTACATAAGGGTGAATATTTCAATAAAAGTACACAAAAACAATACATTTGAATTCATTATTGGATTTTGAGCATCCATTGCAGTTATTCGTGATTAATCAGGGAAATCTTGCAGTTAATTTTAATATCATTTTACAGGGCAATGCCAAATAAAATTCAGGTAATACAGGCAGAATGTGTAAATACTATTTCAAGAGCATGATTGAAATATTAGGAAGTACACCAAAATACTATCAAAGTATTTGAGCGTATTTGTGGGTTTTTTGTGTTGTTGTTTTTTTGGGTTTTTTTAAAAGCATTTTAAATTGGAGGAATCAGAGCTGACAAGTGATGAAATCAACATAAGACATGTTGAGATCACTTGGACCTCAAAGTTTATAAAGATCTCTGTTGACTACAATCTTTTTGGTATTGCAAAGCAGTTTTCAAAACTTCAAATTGCTTTGCCAACACTGGGGCAAGAAGTCCCCCGATTTCCAAACTTCCAAACAATGTAAAGGTAAAATTGAAATGTTTTTATGTGAAGGTCCCTAACCTGATTTTAATGTGAAATAATCATTTGACTTACATAGAAATATCCATTGTGATAAAAAAAATTATCCCAGTACCTTATTGTTGTTTTTACATGTCATCTTCTTCCTCCAGCTTGTGTTACATCCATGTTCTCGACATCAGAACCTGTGTTTGTCCTCAATTCTGTCTTGTGAACATAAAACCTCGTCATTTTCCTAAACATTGAATTGAATTACAATGGGACTCATGGAATGTTTATTGTTCTTTTCAGGACATTGAGTCACTGATGTCAGAGGGGAATAAATCTCGAACTGTCGCTGCGACCAATATGAATGAAGAAAGCAGTCGATCCCACGCTGTCTTTAACATCATTCTAACACACACACTCAAGGACTTGCAGTCTGGGGTAAGATACAAACTTCTGTAGCACATTGTGCTCTGACTAAAATGGAGAAAAATCAGTGTGAATAGCTTGATTAATCTCAAAACAATATTGAACCAATGCTCCTGAAGGTTGTTGAATGATTGCTTTGATTAGGGAAAGTAGGGTGTACTTCCACTGAGCATTTAATTCTTGTGCGGTCGAAATTTTAGTAAGTTTATGAACATTAGCATCAAGCTTGGTGCTACAAATTTCAACACTCAGCTTCAGTAGTATTCAGTTTCCAACAATCAGAGCTTTAATATCTCTCTGTTGTGGAAGTTCCGTCAGACACCTCATCACTGTCATGTTGGTAGTATGAGCTTCCTTCTCGTTTATTCCGGGTACACTTTGTGTTTCATCTAATGTTTCTTGGGGAAAGGTGCTGCACTTGTCTGACTGATTCCACTCTTTCAGAAAGAATGACCCTGAGAACAAGAGCTCGGTGCACTGCTCTGTTGATCAATTCAACATGACTTTTCCTCGCTTATTCTGTGCACCTGCTGCAGTGCGAGTTCAGCGTTGATTTAGGAGTTCAGCAGTCACCCAGTTTTTTTTTCATTTTTATCTTGAGTGGATATGAGTCGATGAGTGAAAGTTGGATATACCCATCAAGCATAAAGCGCTTCTGCAGTTCTATAGTTTTGTACTTATAAGTTAGTTTTCATATTTAAATATAAAGCACTTAAATACACCATTCACCTTAAGGGAGGATGAAGTGAAAAGTAACTGACATTCTTAGCTTTCCCCGATCAATGTTCCATTTACAGACATAACATTTTTGCTACTGATCACTTCTGCTGATAGCCCACAGGCTTGACAATTCACTTTTTAGCTATATAAAATCTGTGTTCAAGGCCCATTCAGTCATTAACTGTTTGAGACAATGTGTCAGTGTGGATCTCAGGATGTCCAACAAACCACTATGGCTTCAAAATGAAGTCAGTGACTGTTATGTTGAGCTGGCACTTTATCTTGCCATCTTTTTAATGTTGTGTCTTAATTATACAATTGGCTAGTTTTGTTTTAGAAGTAGACCTCAGACTCAAAGTCTCAGTTCTTTTTTATAGCTTTTTGTTGACCTGTTTACCGGTGGATTGTGCTGGGTACACCTTTGAGAGTGATGTTTTTGTTCTTCCTTGTGTTCAGTTCTTGTTGCTTCGTGCTTTTACAACTACCACTTGTGAGGACTGTTAAACTTTTTCTAATTGAGTTGAAGATTTGCTTTGCACAACAAGTTGAAACACCTCCCATTGTAAAACGAGAGTAGACTCCTAAATGTTGAGAAATTAGAAGCAACAAGTCCCCAATTTATTATATGACCTGTCTCAGGGCATCTGAGCCACAGCATAAATATTTTTTTTTATAAAACTCCTCAAGCTGATGAATTGGTAATTGAAGCTGGACAAAAATTTGGGAGAATAGTGGCTTGATTGAGTTGATAAGCGTCATGTAAGTCATCTTCCCCTTTTGCCTGAACCTTCAAGAAGAATTGATAGACAGTCCTTCAGACAGTTTTATTGTATATATAAATGGACAAAAGGTGCAGTCAAGAGCAATAACAGCAGTTTTGGCCAATGAACTCAACCAAACCCAATAAAGTTTGTATTTGGTTGCAGGTTCTCAATACAAAAGGGAAGCTTCTCAATGTAAAAAATGATCTAACAATAGAAATCTTCCACTAGAGAGAATTTTTATTGCTGCAAGGAGCACTCTGTTGTGCTCAACTTCTCCCACAAGAAGACCGAACACTTTAATTTTCAGCACAAAGTTTGAGCCACGTGCTTTCCGGTCTTGAAAAAGACTATACAACACAATAATAGGATAATGGCGACAAAAGAGAGCCGCTGGTCATATAGAGGGGTAACATAAAGTTGGTGGTAAAAAAGGCTCTCTGAAAAACATTCCCAATTTTCTTGATGCCCAAATTGCCATGAGTTCACAGAATCGGGCTTAATTCTATTCTTCTTTTTTTTTTTTTTTTTTTTTTAATTGACATTCAGTAACAAAGAAATGTACATCTGCTTTAGTTATTAGTTGCAAGATCAATGTCCTTTTTTAAATATACAGATCATAAAAAAGGAACATGAAAAGGGAAAACTATACAAAGAACATTAACATAAAGGGAGTAAGACACGGTTATTGCTGCACATAATATATTATTTGAAATGAACAGAGACAAAGTCCGATCAGCGTGAAAATATGTAGTCCATCCACTTGTTCCGGCGTGAAACAAATAGGTCTCTCTTGTAATTGACATCTGCTGTTGTTTTCTCCATCTTGTAAATTGTCATTATGATGTCTGTCCATATGTTAAGTTGCAACCAGCAAGCATGACGGCCCTTACAAAAAACTATCAGGCATGAGAACAAAAAATAGATTTGTTTTTTTATCTCCAAAGACAGGTGGCTTTCAAAAAACTCTTGAAATGCATTGTGAATACCCTTCCAATAAGCTTTTGGCTTTGTTCAAACTACAACAGTGTGTAACGTCTGAGGTCCTCTCACTTAATATTCTATGGACATCAATAAAGGGGAGAAAATACAAACAACTGTGGACTCCTACTTACACTCCAGTTATCTGTGCAGGGCATGCTTTAAAACACAGCCAGAAGTTCCCCAGTCGAGGTTCACTTTCCCAAATATAAATTTATTTAGGAACCACGAATGAAGGGCCTTGCATGATAGGCCTTGTTCAAGGGCCCACAGTGGTAGAAACTGGTGTGAGGATACAATCAGTCTCACTCTCACGACTCAACTGCTTCCCAGTTAACTGGTGCAAGCCAGGCCGATTTGCAATTGGTGATGAATGCAATTCTAGACAGTTAATATCTTAAACTCTATTAGAGATTTTGTGTTAGATTTATGACTACTCTAAACCAAAGTCACAAACTCTCTGACAAACAATATCGTCTGACTTTATGTATTGTCAGTATGAGAACCAAAAACAGGCATGTTTTTCTGTACCTGGTTTTCTTTTCTCTTTTGAGGTTTCAGATCTTGCAGTCAGAAGAATATCGTCTTCATTACACCTTCCTCTTAGGGCTGTTTTCTCACTATCTCTTTTGTGCTTTTTAGACAAGTGGTGAGAAGGTGAGTCGGTTAAGTCTGGTAGACTTGGCTGGAAGTGAGCGGGCAGCAAAAACTGGAGCAGCCGGTGACCGGCTGAAGGAAGGAAGCAACATCAACAAGTAAGAAGAAGCAGCCAGATGTATTGTAGATTTACACAAAGGTGCTTTGATTTCCCAAACAGTGTCATAGGTGGTGGTGTGTCCTTCCAGCAGGAGGCTTCAGCATAGTGGAGGCATTAGGCGTTTTACTTGTCTGTTTTTTTCACCATAACACAATTAAACAATCTCACCCTCTTTTCTGTTGTTCTTTGTTCCTTTCAAAAATTTGTCTGATATCCCCAAACATTACACATTTCCGAAGATCTTGCAGGTAGTTAATTATACATATAGTTGAAATCACTGGCTTCAAGCCGCATCAAGTTGTGGGGAGAACTGAGCCACAAAGGAAGTTGCTCTTACACAAGGTCACTCCCAAAATGAAATATATCGTAATCACCAAAAAGTTATCAAGCCACTGTCAGAAGGACAAATGTATCAACGCAGTCCTCCAATCAATATATCAACAATAGTTCTCCTTATGAAATGCTATTGGTGGGAACTAAAAGTGTGCTCCTACAGAAAAAAAGAGTCGCTGTTTCCAAGGTACAAATCAATTGTCAGGGAAAGAGCACCGTTATTTGGAACAATGAATTGATGTAAAAAAAATAAATGAATAATATCTTAAAACGTAGGGTTTAGAGACACAGGCCCAACAGATCATGAGCAGGGAAGGAACCTTGCCTCATTGTGTGTTTGCATGTTTTTGTTAGATCTCTTTCTACATTGGGCCTGGTGATTTCAGCTCTGGCTGAGCAAGGAACTGCCAAGAACAAGACCAAGTTTGTTCCTTATAGAGACTCTGTTCTCACATGGCTGCTGAAGGTATGTATGCGTATAGCATACATGGAGGACAACATGTTTTATTGTTGCGCTTTCTGTGCTCTCACTTCCTTACAAACTACCTCCTTTTCATGTCACTTCTCTATCTTTATCTCTCTGTCTGTCTGGTCAGGACTGTCTCGGGGGCAACAGTCGCACTGCGATGGTGGCCACCATAAGTCCAGCCGCTGACAATTATGAGGAGACTCTTTCAACGCTTCGCTATGCAGATCGAGCGAAGAACATTGTCAACCATGCTGTCGTCAACGAAGACCCCAATGCTCGCATCATCAGAGAACTCCGAGAGGAAGTGGAGAAGCTGCGTGTGCAACTGACCCAGGCAGAGGTGAGCTGTCCTTCAGAGTTATGGACACCAGAATAGTTTTCTTTTATTTCTCTCTCACAATGTCTACATTTGTCATCATAGCTTGACGCCATAGTTGTTTTCAGTGCATTCATCTTTCACACAAAATGCATTAATCATTAATGCATTTATCCAGACTACTTGTATTCTACTCTGGCACATTCTTGCTTCTAAATGCTTAAACTGGTAATAGTTGTTGAACGTGGGGAACACAAACTTTCTCACGTGGAGATGTCCTACATCTGTTTGACTCCTGTGTTTGCACAAGGTTCTTTTCATTAATGTAGACAAACGAAACAGATTAACCGTGGGAATTCCTTGTTATTAGGGGATGTTATTCATCTTTGATGAATGCATTTTGTGCAAAGTGGCAAACAGTTCATGAAGACTTCATTTTTTTTTACTGTTCTATAAAATAGGCAAGAGAGGGCAGTGTTTACCATGGCGAGAAAAGGGGAAAGATCGGGATAGAGAAAGTTTGAACGACCAAAGGAGAGGGGATGCATTTCTGTCTGAGGTATTGATGTGGTCCAGGGAGCAATGGATGATACAAAGTCAACCCTTTTAGCCCTTTTTGGTGGGTCTCATCAGTTTTCTGTTGTGAGTCGCATCAGAAGGTGGAAAGTGACATCTTACAGTAGGGAATTCCATGCAGCAAGTGCATGGAATTGAGGGTCTTAGATCCACATGAAGCCGAGGGACCATAGCAGGCCTCCCACAGAAGACAGACAACAATGGAGGGGCCGTCCAGCAAGCAACAGTAGTGGACGGACCTTCCACCACCCAACAGCGCTCACCATGCTGATGGAATAAGGGAATCAATGGGTTTAAAAAGTTTTCTTGGTCCCATCTGCTGTGTATTGGTTCTTCAGAGAGAGAGTTTCTCAGCTGTGAGTTGGCGTGTTTTTGAAGAAATGGTAATTTTTTTCGACTTCATGGTTGAATTAGTTTGTGTGGGATAGGGGTTGTGAAAAGAGAAGAGGATTCAATGACAAAGCAAAAAAATCCACTTTTTTGTTTGTTTCTAATCAAGCCACATTGACGGAGTCAGAAAAGTAAGGGAATAATGATTTCATGATGAAATAGTGTCCTGTCTATAAAATGGTCATCAACAGATGGCCGCACAGTTTCACATGGAAAGCTTTTTTCACATATGGGAGAGAGCCTAAGGAAGTCTAGTTTCGTCTGTTTCATTGGTCTATTTTCTTTGATGAATGTTTCAAGTGCGCTGAATGACATGACAGAGTGTTGGAGAGATTAACTTTAATGATTTAAAGTTTTTGCTCTCATTCTGTCTGCATTTTCAATTGTTCTCATCTGCTGTCTTTTTAAAGTCGTTAAAAGCCCCTGAGCTAAAAGAGCGCCTAGAAGAGTCTGAGAAGTTGATTCAAGAGATGACAATCACCTGGGAGGAAAAGCTTCGCAAAACCGAAGAGATTGCACAGGTGAGAGGAGGAGAGTTAGAGCAACGTAACAACACAAGTGTGCAATTGATGGTTTTTGGGTTTCTATTTTGCAAACTACCTGTATTGGGCTGCACACAGTATCTTTGTGTTACTATCTTCTGTATATTTCTATAGGAGCGTCAGAAGCAGTTGGAGAGTCTAGGAATTTCTCTCCAGTCTTCAGGAATTAAAGTGGGAGATGACAAGAGTTTTCTAATTAACCTAAATGCAGATCCTGCGCTTAATGAACTGCTTGTGTACTACCTGAAGGTAGAGCGTCTCGCACACACACATTTCTGCCAGTTTAACATGTGAACAGGCTGCACACACGCTGATGTTTGAATCAGTAAATGTTTTCTTTGGCTCAGTAGTTGTTCATTGTCCTCAGAATATGTGAAGCCTCTTGTCAAAGAACTTTGATGTTCATGATCATAATCACACTATGTCAGCTTTTAACGCTTTGCTCATATATGTATGCTCTTGCTCATCACACTGTCAGGACCACACGAAAGTGGGCTCGGCAGACTCACAAGACATCCAGCTGTGTGGAATGGGTATCCAGGCCGAGCATTGTGTCATAGACATTACAAATGAGGCCACAGTCATCCTCAGCTCATACCGACATGCTCGGTAAGGAACTCAACAAAGTGAGCCCTCCATTCAATAAGGGCTGTGTGAAGGTATGTGTTCATAATGTGTTTCTTGGTCTTCTAGGACATGTGTCAATGGTTCTCCTGTAACCGGTGCCCTGCAGCTTCATCATGGTGATCGAATCCTCTGGGGAAACAACCACTTCTTTAGGTAGCCCCACTTTTGTCAAGGCAAATTAAAAGCATTCCTACTTCCATGAAGATGCCATTGTCATGTCTTAGTTCAACTTCATTTTTTTTCATGTTTACTACAAACAGTCTTCTATCAGTCAGAATTATTTCATGTTGTTCCTTTATGTCTCATAATGACATAAAAGAACTGAATGGATTCTTGGTTGTTGCAGCTGATCTGTAGTGATTTTCATGGGAACGCTCGACAGACTGCTATCTTTAACTGATCCTTTCGATATAAAACCCACACATTAGGATGAGTTAAATGATGACACCCATAGACTTGGTTGAGTTTTCATCAAATTGGGTCATGGTGATGTGTGGTAGAGTCCAGTTGCATCATTGGTTCAGGGATACATCTCTGCTTGACTGGAAAATGTTTCTTGTTTTGTGTGCAAGTGCACACATGGTTTTTAGCTGCTTACAGTTTCTTGATATACAGTCCAGATTTGTTGTCTTCACCAATACAGTTTTAATGTTTTCTAAACACCACAGGTTTAAGTACATTTTTTTAGCAAAACAAGCTCTGTGATGATATGAGGCAGGTTTGTTGATGCAACATTCAAAAACATTTATGATCATTTCTGAAAAATAATATTTTGTAATGTTCATTTGATAGTTTTTTTTCAATCAATGTACAAAAGGGAGCTAGCTTATTGGTATGCAAGTTTGGTGAAAGTCTAAGACATAAATTTAAAAAAATGTGATATTTTAAAAAATTCAAAGAAGTTCTCTTAAATCTCGTAAAGATTGATTTCCCAAAACAATGTATGAATCAGTGGGAGGCCAGCAAAGTGGTGTCATCAGGTTTTATAGATTTCCATGCCATCTGCCAGGTACTGCAAGTTATTGGTGTGCTTCTTATATTACCTCAAACATGAGCATGCATTAGATTAAAAAAAAAAACTACATAAAGAACTGTTCTGAATGACTCAGATTTAATTTTTTTCTAATTTTCGTTCTGACTTTTTCATGGACTGTAGTGGGTGGGTGTGCTGTGTAGCTGACCTCCTCTGAGTCTTTCCTTTTTTCTTCATAGAAGCAATAGTGGTGGATTTGTAGGGAGGCTGTTGTGCTATTGACCAGGAGTTCAAACTGAAAAGTGTTACGAAAATGAAAACGGATCCCAATGGGCTCCACACATGGTTCTGATGTAAATCCTGATTTAATCATGTCCTTATCATAAAATCACATGATACAGGAATTGATCACAAAGCAGTTGTTAATGTTATACTGTCATGCCAAATCCTGTGATTGGATCTTTTTTTCCCAATGAAATCCTTGTTTGTTGGACAGATAAACCTTCTGTTTTTGACAGCAGGTGCTTCCACTTGGGACTCCTATGGTGTGTCTGTAACATCCATTTTGACTCAAACTTCAAAATAATTCTTTTGGATTATAGGTGCAGTGCATTATAGGAAAGGTCTTGGAGACACTGCAGCTGTGTCATATATACCTGCATCACTGATTTTTGTTTCTGTGCACTCTCAAGGATTAACCTGCCGAAGAGGCGCTCTCAAGCAACTGATGAAGAGGAGGGTGATGGTGGATTGATAAAGAACAGTGGAAGCAGTGAGCAGCTGGATGCAGATGGTGACACAGCTAGTGAAGTATCCAGTGAAATTAGCTTCTCTTATGAGTTTGCCCAAACCGAGGTCATGATGAAAGCACTGGGCAACAATGGTAAAGATACGCTGCAATCACTCATCTGTAATGATCTACTTTGTGAAATGTTACTATTCAAGTGTTATTGGTTCCATGTCTTGTCAGACCCAATGCAGGCAGTCCTTCAGTCTTTGGAGAGGCAGCACGAAGAAGAGAAGCAGACTGCACTGGAGCGACAGAGGCAGATGTATGAGCAGGAGCTCCAGCAGCTCCGCAAGAAACTAATTCCTGACCGTCTGCCTATGGGTCAGGCTGGGGCCTTCCTGTATAGCCATCAGGGTCCAGGACAGCAGTCTCACTACCGTAGCCTGGAAAGACTCAGTTTGGGAGGGATAAGCTATTCATCCAGTGCTCAGAGCAGACTGAGGCAATGGAGTGAGGATAGGTAAACAGGCCCTTTTCATCCAAAAAAGAAATGCAATCCTATCTTGATATCAACTTTTTTACCCCCTGTGTCATGATATGTTACTTGCCTGTACCTGCTGTCTTGCAGGGAGGTTGTGTTGTTGAGGAGCCTGCGCAGGTTGAGGGAGCAAATTTTGAGGGCAAACACTCTGGTGCAAGAAGCCTGTTTTATTGCTGAGGAGTTGGAACGACACACAGAGTACAGGGTCACTCTGCAGATCCCATCGGACAACCTGAATGCAAACCGCAAGGTCTCAAACACAAAATAACTTTCATGTGTTGCTGACCACCCTCTGCTGCACACCTCAAGTGCTATGTCTGTGTTTATGTGTGCTGCATGCATGTGTGGCAGAGAGATGCAGTGCTCAGTGAACCAGCAATTCAGGTGCGCCGGAGATGTCGGGGGAAGCAGATTTGGAGTTTGGAGAAGATGGAGAATCGTCTGGTGGACATGAGGGAGCTTTACCAGGAATGGCAGGACTACCAGCTGCATCATCAAGACAACCCTGTAGGTTGAAATTCAGCTTCTGTTTTAAGTTAATATCTGGTAGGAGTTAGGTATCGTCTGGATTTTTTTTAAGTTGTTCACACTTTACATGGCGGCAGCAAAACAGCTCTTCTATTTTTCTACAGTTTATCTAAGTTTGCTTTTATTCATAGAGTGACGAATGTAGCACAATTTGTAAAAAAAAAAACAAAAACAAAAAAAAACCCAAAACAAACCCACAATTCTACATTAGCTTTAGGAACAACATTTTCAGTCAGTCTTTTTAGAGGATTATGGGAAAACTACGATCATAGGAAAATGCAATAGTCGAATATACAGTCCCTGACAAAAGTCTTGTCACTTATCCAAGTTGAAGGAACAAAAAGAAATAACTTGACTTGTAATTGAT
>JASSRZ010001064.1:0-11048 GCA_032164315.1 Malacoctenus gilli
ACACACACACACACACACACACACACACACACACACACACACACACACACACACACACACACACACACAGAGTTTTTGGGGGGCTCTGAACCCCACAGTCTGTCACGGCGGTGCGCCTGAACGCCTCACAGCGCCTGACGTCACAGGAGGAGGACGGCGCCTGTCGCCGCCATGCTCTGCTGTGATTGGCTGACCAGGGGGAGGGAGGAGGAAGCGACGCCGTGATCGGGCGGAGCCACGCCGAGGCCGAGCTGCAGCACCGAGGAGGAGGAAGAAGAAGAGGAGGAGGAGGAGGAGGAGGAGGAGGGGATGAAGGGCAGGACAGCAGTCATGGGGCTGGACATGCTGTTGAGGAAGACGTTGGTAGGAGGCGCTGCCGAGCTCAGGCTCTGCTGAGCGCTGGAGGCTGAAAGAGAAGAGGGACAACGATGGCGTCCATCTCTGATGACATCACGCACTCAGACGCAGAGACGCACAGAGACAGACGTCCCCAGAGACAGAGACAGGGTCGGGAGGCGTCTCACCACAGGCTCCTCGCAGCTGCTGGCTGCCGACGGGACCGTCCCTCTGAGCTGCAGCGCCACCTTGAGCCTGTCGGACAGCAACATAGGAGGTCAGAGACGGCAGCTGAGGCTGCGAAGGAGGAGTGGGACGGAGGCCGTCCGTCCTCCGTCCCCACGTCAGCTGTCACGCTGCGTCTCTGACCTGGACCTGCTCCAGACACGCCTGCAGCTTCCTCTTGGCTCTCCACCGCGCCACCCGCAGTCTGGTCTTCTCTCGGCGCTCTCGCACCTGCAACGCAGACAGCGTCCTCAGCTCTGTGTCCCCGTGGTGTTCCGTCTGTCTCCCCGTCTCTGTCCCTGACTGTCTTTCTGTCCCACCCACCATGTCCGCCAGCAGAGGCTGAGGCAGCATCTTTTCCAGCTCCCGCCGCCGGCTCAGGTTTCGGCGCCGCAGCTCGTTCCTGCGCAGTTTGTACTCCTCGTAGAGACTGAGGTCTTTGGTCCAGGGCCGCACCGCGGGACGGGCCGGGGGGCCGGGGGGCAGCAGGTCTGCAGGGGGGGGCAGCTGAGAGTCTGACCGCAAACAAATGCAGAGAGCGGATGAGGACGGGGAGCGAGTCAGAAGTGGGAAGGGTTGTGCACGCACACACACACTCACAGGAGGCGTGTCCAGCTAAGCGGCGTCCTGCGGGCGGCTCTGTCTGATTGGCTGCCTGTCTGGCCTCGCTGAGCGAGCGGCGAGTCTGCACACAAACATCAGCTGCTCTCAGTCACTCACAGGAACTGTCAGCAGGGTTCCTCAGAACCAAGAGCTGCGGTTCCTCACCTCGGGCCCGGCCGGGGGGACCGGCTGCAGCAGGCTGGCCGTCACCTCCTGCTCCTCCTCAGGCTCCTCCTTGACGCAGATGCGCTTCCCTTGCCCCTCCTCCTCCTCCTCCTTCTCCCCCTCCTCCTGCACCTCCTGCTTTACCTGCATGGGACCAGGAGACGAAGGCCGGACTGAGAACGGACCAATCGGAACGCTCCGAGTGGCCGCTCAGTGACTTTGGAGGAAGTTGAAGCAGCTTCTCATCGCGCACTTTAAAAAACTCGAGCGCTGTTTCAGCAACAAGCGTAGGTGATGATGTCATCAAGAACGCCAGGACGGAGTGTGTGTGTGTGTGTGTGTGGGGGGGGGTCACCTGTGATGCGATGGGAGGAGGATCACAGGCGTCCGGAGACGGCGAGCCATCGGCCACCGCCGGCTTCCCCGCGTCCGCCGTCGGGACCTGGACGTAAAGGTGGTCAGCCGAGGGGTCCGGCCACCCAGAGGGGAGGAGGGGGGCCAGCGTCCAGCCGAACTCGTCTTCCTGGCCCACGTCTTTCCTCAGACCTGCGTCCGGATCTGTGGGACGGCACGCAGGGTTCACTCAGAGCGCGGCGCTGGAACTTCAAGAGGCAGTCGAGACCCACACAGAGCTGGCATCCACGTGATAGAGCATCTTCCTCCTTCTGACATGCAGAATAGTCTGGAACTAACGAACACGACACTGAGGAGGAACTTGTCGCTACCTGCGTGCAGGATGCAGTGTTGCTTTACTTGCTGGCTCATGTGCGGCAGCGGCGGCTGGACGGCGGTGGCGTCTGCGGGCGGGTGATCGTGCAGCAGAGTGGTGGCGGCGGCGGCGGCGGCGGCAGCGGGGGCGGCGCAGGCCCTGTGCTGCAGCTCCTCCTCCACGCCCTGCCGGTAGTACTTGAGCTTGAGCTCGGCGTAGCGCAGCCGAGCCCGGACGTTGTCGTTCTCCTTCTCCTTGAGGGCTTTCTCCCGCTGCAGCGACGCCACGCCGCGCTGCGCCTCCACCAGCTCCGCCTTCAGCTCCTCGAACGTGGCCCCCACCACCCTCAGCATCTCTGCCAGCACCGTCTCCACCGCCACGTTCACCGCCCGCTCAACCACCTTGCCCATCTGTCCCCGGACAAGCGACACGGCCAGGCTGACGTCCATCTTCGGAGACCTGCAGCGGGGCAGTGAGGGTGTCTTCAGGTGTGTGTGGCTGACGTGGACGATAGGTTGACGTTGACCGCCTCTGAACACTCCCGATTCATTCAGAAGCCAAACACTGAGTAACGACGAGCAGCCGTTTCGCCTCGTGTTGTTGTAATGCTTGAACGTGGCCGCTGGGTGTCGCCACCTTCGAATGAGTGCATGGTTCCTGTTTGAGGGGAACCTGCCGGCTGATTTGGAGGTGGTGGGACTGAGTGTTTGGCTTCACTGCATCGTTCTGACTGAAGGCACACTGAACGTGGGCACACAGCCTCGCTTCCGGTCCAGCGGCACCAACTCATCTGTGTTCTGCGCGACTCTGTGGTTTCTCGGCACTTCTAGAGTGTGAAGGTTCCTGCAATTAGGGACCTCTTAAGTACCTACTAGGCTGTAGTTCCCGGCGATGGCCTTTGGTCGCCTTTCTGCTTCAGCGGAGCCCCAAAATCCACCGCGGCAGAGGAACTCCCGGTCGTCTCTCGCCCGTTAGCCTGTTAGCTCCCTGCCAGCAGGCAGCCCGCGGCGTCCCGGCAGACAGGCGGCCGCCCGGCGAGCCTCCTCCCCGGCGGATGGACCCTGTCAGCTCCGGACCGAGCCTCCTTCGCTCGCGACAGTCCGGGACGAGTGTAATGCCGCGGTAGAGGCTGTGTAACGTCGGAGGAGCCAGTCCAGCTTCCGCTCGGCTCGAGGACAAGTGCGCCCCCTGCTGCTGCGGAGGGCGAAGAGAGCCCAGCCAGTACGGAGCCCGCTGTGTGCCAAAAAGGATCGAAGGGCCCAGAGAGCGTTTCAGAATAAAATGTGAATTGATTGTGACAAGTGGCATCATCAAAGTCTGGGCATTTCCTGTATCACGGCGAGAAGAACGAGACGCAGAATGAAAAACACCAAAGTAAAGAGGAGAAACCACAACGCACTGATTTTTGATGGCCAAATCCAGAATATTACAACACATTTCTTCACAAGCTGACCGGTTAAATCTTCAGCACAACAATTAAATTGGTTTGAATAAGGATGAAGTATTATTGGGGTGAGTTGAACTTACAGGCCTGATAAAAGACAACAGAATAATTTGGAAACTCTTTGTTTGATGAATCAGTGAAGCGGAAAGTCCTTCACCATCCATCGAAAGTCAAAGAGTGTCAAGATTCTACAGTGTGTGAAGCAACACAACCGCACATGCAAGTGTGCTGTCCTGAGGGTTGTGTGTCTGTGCAGGTTGTGTGTCGGGCTCAGGTTCCTGATGGTTTCACAGCCTGCAGGGGGCAGTAGTAGGAGTAGACCCAGGGCCTGGAGATGGCCTGACTCCTCTCCAGACCTGCAGCTTCCAGCACCACTGCCCTCCTGAAGGCCAGCCGCTGCCGCAGCAGCGCCACCTGCCTGTGCGGAGGACACAGCGAGCATGACGCCCTGAGTGAAGCATTCAGACGTGCCGCTGCGGTGCCGCCTCCCGTATCTACCCAGCAGCGCTGTCCTCTTGCAGCAGCAGCAGCTTGGTCGCTCCTTCTTCGGTCCTCCCTCCTTTGTCCTCCTGCTGCTTCCGACCGAGAGGCTCCTCCCTCGGACTTCGCTCCTTCTCCTGCCGCGCCCCGTGCGCCTCCTCCTCCCTGTCCTCCTCCTGCTGCTCTGCTGCACACAAGTAGCTTTGACATCTCCGGTCCCGTTCCTGGTCCAGGAAAGAGGCTGCTGCTCCTCCTCCTCTTGCCCCCTCCACCTCCTGCTCCTCTTACCTGCCATCTTCTGCTGCTCCTCTTCTCTGATCAACTGAAGCCTCTCCCTCTGCCTCCTCTTCTCCTCCTCCCTCCTCGCCTCCCTCTCTCTTTGAGCCTTTTCCCGTCGGAGCATTTTCTGCTGTTCATCCTCGCGCCTCCTTTTCTGCTCCTCTTCCTCCAGCCTTTTGAGTCTGAGGGAGGAGTTACAATCTGAGTGAAGATGGTTGCAGGTGCGTTTGGTTCTGTGGAGTCCAGTCTGTCCTCACACTGTCAGAACTTTCTATCTGCGACCTTCTCACGGCTGTTTGACTCCTTCAGTCCGCTGACCTGAGCTCCTCGCTCCTCCTCCTCCTCTCCTCCTCCAGCTCACTCTTCGTCCTGTCTTCCGTCCGCTTCCTGTCCTCCTGCTCCCTCCTCCTCTCCTCCTCCTCCTCCTGCCGCTGTCTCTCTGCTTGCCGAGCCCGATGAGCCTCCTCTTGCTCCTCCTGATTTCGGCTCCTGTCGGGCTGAAACACACAGACAGTCATCCTTGTTGATCTTCTGTTCGGCCAATCGGAGGGAAGTCTCCGCCCACCTCCGCCTTCTCAGGCTTCAGCCTCAGTTGCTCGTCCGCCATCTTGACGGTGGAACATGAGGACAGACGGCCGCTTGAGGACACCGTGGCCAGCTTCTCTCTGGAGGAGGCCACGGACCTCCTGGAGCTCCTCCCGTTGACGTGGTAGGAAGACCTGAGCGAGCCTTCCGATTGGTTAGAGGTCTGAGCAATGCTGCCACCGCTCTGGGCCCCTATGCCCCGCGTCAGGTCCTGGACCCGGGCTCCCCGCGGTGAGTCCTGGACCTGGGTGCCTCGCGGTGAGTCCTGGACTGGGGCTCCCCGCGATGAGTCCTGGACCCGGGTGCCCCGCGGCGAATCCTGGTTGCTTTCTATAAAAGAGGACACATGTGAAGGGTCGCGCAGGTGTGCGACCTGCGCAGGACTCTCAGCCGCTTCTCACCATCAGCTCGCTCTCGGTGTCCCAGCCTCGCTACGCTCCTTCTCCCAGAGTCCTTCAGGGTTCCTCCTCCTCCTGCTTCTCCTCCTGCTCCTGCTCCTGCTCCTGCTCCTGCTCCTGCTCCTGCTCCTGCTCCTGCTCCTCCTCCTCCTCCTCCTCCTGCTTCTGCTCCTGCTCCTGCTCCTCCTCCTCCTCCTCCTCCTCCTCCTCCTCCCTGCTCTTGCTCCTCTTCCCTCCTCCCTCCTCTGCCTGCATCACCTCCTCTCAGCCTCACCTGCTGAAGAAAGAGGAAAGTGGCCGCACAGATGCAGCAGCTCTTCGTTGTGACGTCAACAGAAAAATTCACAACTTCACTCAGATAATTATTTATCAATTAGTGGAAATAAGTAAATAAATCCTTGGCCGATGAACATCAATGGCGAACAATTGATCACATTCGAAGCAGCTTCGGTCTCATATAAGAAGAAAGTGTGTTTCAGCAGGAAGGACACGATCTGGTCTTCATCGCGTTTGTGTGCCGACACACGAGCTCCTCATCCTCACCGCTGGCGGATCAGCAGGTCGCTCCTCTGTCAAGCTCCCGCCTCCACTCTTCCTCTGTCCTTCTCCACTTGTTCGGTGTCCCTCGCCTGTCCTCTGTCCTTCACCTGTCCTGTGTCCTTCACTCTTCCTCTGTCCTACTCCACTCGTCTTCCTCTCCAGTTCATCACTTTTCTCTCTTTCTTGGTTCCTTGACGACAGAAAAGACAGCAGACAGAGGTTTATGACATCATCATCATCCTCATCCTCATCATCATCATCATCATCATCATGATCATCATCATCATGATCATCATCATCATCATCATCATCATCATCATCATCATCATCATCATCATCATCATCATCATCATCATCATCATCATCCTCATCCTCACACCCTGTCGGAATCGGTGTTGGTTGAAGGATCCGGTGCCGTGTCCCGAGCTCCTCCTCCTCCTCCTCCTGCTGCTCCTCCAAGTCCTCCTCCTGGTCGTGTCCTTGTCTTTGCTCCCTCAGAGAAGACACCCGAGGACGATGCCGAGCAGTCTTCTTGAAGTTGTCCAGAGATTTGGCCTTTTCGCCCCCTGCGTCGTCCAGAGCTGCAGACGCTTTGGTTGTCGGAGCGCAAACAGAGCAGGCATGAGAGTCCAAGGACAGAGACAGCAGGTGACGGAGTCCATGGCCAGAAGGTCTCACCTGTGCGCGAGTGCTGACGGCTGCTGAGCTGCTGGGAAGCAGATGGAGGAGAACCAGTGAGAACTGGTCCTTTGACTCCTCAGCGCACATCACCTGTTGGGGCTCTGCACCCTCCGCCAGCCAGACGGCAGGTCGACCACAAACAGCTACGGCTCCGTGGAGCACCAGAGCATTCTGGCTCCGTCGGTCTCTTGGAGACGGAGCCGCCTTCGACCTTCGACCTGGCTCAAAGTCTCCGAGCAACACACTCCGACAGCAGTCAGGGGTTCGCTTCAGGTTTCCGACAGGAGCGCCCGGTTTCGTTCCAGTCACAATGACCAGGGAAGTCGGGGAGTGGAGAAGCTGCCGCTCACCTGGTGTCCAGGCGGACGGACGTCTTCCGTGGTGAGACCAGGCTCCTCCTCCTCAATCCTCCATGACAACAGCATTGGTGACTCTTCGGGCAGAAAGACAGACATGAAGACCGTCACCTGGAGCGTCCCGGTCAGCACTGACCAGAGCAGACGTCCAGCCTGTAAGTCAGGCTGAAACCGGCCTTCTGCAGAGGTTCAGGTCCTTATGTAACACAACCTGCCCTATTTTCACTCAAGTCAGCGTCCACTGAGCCCTTCCCAGTTGTGTTTTTTCAGGAGTCGTCACAAGAAATGACCGAAACTTTTGGTGAAGTGGCACGAAGGCCACAAAGAGTCGGCAGGCAGTTTGATGAAGGCACCTCGGCAAAACCAGCACTTTACCGGAGTCCGTGTTGTCAGGCTGCAGAAGGAAGACCCAGGGTGTCTCTGCTCCGCCTGCAGGGCGCAAACAGCCGGCCGTCATCATCAACATCAACATGGCCGTCGTCGTCGTCACCGTCGGCCCCAGCAGCTTCCTGGGTGCAGCTGGACTCACCTGCAGCCTGCGAGGCGGCATCGGGCGGAGTCAGCGGCTGGTGGCTCCACAGCGACAGCTTGACGATCCGGCCGTCAGGACCCAGGATCAGGCTGCCCACGGGGCGGCCGCCCTGCACCTCTGACACGGTCGGCCCGGTCAGCAGCGGCACGTCATCACGTTCGAGAGAGCCAGACTGCGGCTCCTCCTACCTCTCAGCACCAAGGGGAGAACACCTCGAACCGCGACGCCGCTGGAGTCGCAGGCGGCCCGAAGCGCCACCAGGCGGTTCTGCGGGAACCGCTTCCCGGGACCTCTTCCTCCAGGGACAGCGGGAGGAGGAAGAGGAGGCTCTGCAGGAAAAGGAGCAGCAGAGGGTGTCCGGTCATCGACTGGACACGGACACCGGGAGCACGAGGAGGAGGAGGAGGAGGAGGAGGAGGAGGAGGAGGAGGAGGAGGAGGAGGAGGGGAACAGGTGGAAGGAGCACAAGATGATCAGAAGGAGGAAAACAAGGAGGAGCAGCAGAGGGGGAGGAGGAGAAGCGCTGGACTGATCGGTCTCCAACATTCAACCTACCTCCTTCAGGCTGCAGCACCATCAGACAGCTCATAGACTGCTCTCTATTGTCGCCTCCTCCTCCTCCTGCTCCTCCTGCTCCTCCTGCTCCTCCTCCTCCTCCTTGTTTGCTGCGTTTTTCCTCTGTAAAATGTTTCCCTTCAAAACCTCAGCATTTCTTCACCTCAGTGAAAATGTGCACCAACCTAAAAATGCACTCAAACACATGCAGAATGATCGTGTGGACGAGATCTGCGTGTGTGTGTGTGTGCGTATGTGCCTGCATGTGTGTGTGTGTGTGTGCGTGCGTGTGTGTTAGGGAGAGCCACCTTTGCTGCCTTGCTGCTCCAAGTACGGTGGGAGAAGTGACAGCGGCTGCAGGCGGCGTTTCCTGGGATGCTCCAGGGACGGTGGCGCGGCGCCCCCTGGCTGCTGACTGGCTCTCTGCGCTACCTGAATGTGAGCCGTCTGTGCACGGTCATCATTGCAGCGTCCCGCGATGGGGGGCAGCTGCCACGTCGCAAAGACCTCCAGCCTCGTCTGCAACATCCAGCAGAGACACGACAGCCCGCGCTGACTCGGATGACTGCGGCAGTCTGAGCGGAGACGCTTCCTGCGGCTCTTTCAGGGAGACCCCGGAGCGTCCCCAGTCCAGTCCGGTCTCATCAGCTCCTTCAGGATCTTTCCTGGATCTTTTTCTTCACCCCCACAGACCGGGACACCGACTGCAT
Organism: Malacoctenus gilli; assembly: GCA_032164315.1. Taxonomy (NCBI): domain Eukaryota; kingdom Metazoa; phylum Chordata; class Actinopteri; order Blenniiformes; family Labrisomidae; genus Malacoctenus; species Malacoctenus gilli. Next base: position 8,599 of record JASSRZ010001064.1, read on the forward strand.
GGCAGCCGCCACCGCCGTCGCACCCGTCCGTCTGTCTCACTTTCATCTTTCTCGCACTCATGAACGAGATCTGAAGCCCCACCATCTACCACCTCACTGCAGTCAGCTGATTGCTTGGCTCCTGCATGATGGCCCCCCACACACACAGAGCAGCATGGAAACCACTCGGCTGGCAGGCCGGCCTTCTCTAATCATCAATCCCCAACAATTACATTCATCAGTGTGTGAGATTGGAACCACCATGAGCGGTGGATTCAGCTCTTCCTTGGCAGCGGTATGGTGTACCTGAGCGGTGTCCTCCTGAGCCTTGTCCTCCTGAGCTGCGTCCTCCTGACAGAGTCCTCGTCGTACCTTCAGAGGCGGGAGGAAGGAGCCCAGACCTGACGTGACGGAGGCGGCGGTGTTGCGGCCCGGTGCGCAGCCCGGTGTGCGGCCTTCGTCCTCTGCAGCCCCACCGGTCACGCGGGGCCGAGGGAGGCCCATCCCAGGCTGCTGCTCGGCCGCCACGGAGAGCGCCTGCAGGAAGCAATCGTCTGTCAGCCACGGAAGGAAGACGGCCTGCCGGTGGGGACCTGATGGATCTCACCAGTGGCCTCATAGGGAAACACTTTGTCTTCATAAGGCAGTCTCGACCCTAATACAGAGAGTTCACTTCTTTTGTGACCTTCGGGTCGGGTCTGTTCGGTCCACAATGACAGGACACGCAAACACCTGCTGAAGCTGAGTCACGAACAGGATGCACCGAAGATCGATTCCGACAGATGTGCAGAAGACGTTCCCAAATCCGTTCAGTGGGTTTGCCCCCCATCTAATATCGGGAGTTTGTACCCGATGGCACCAAACACTGGGGGGCGCTCCTGCTACCTGGTTCCTGTGCCCCGCCCACCAACTGCTTTCCAAAACGCAAGCTGCAATGCTCGCTGCTCCGTCACCTGAGGCCGCTCTTGTTCTTCTGGAGTGGTCCAGCACCAGGACTCCCTTGGTGGGGGCGGAGTCCTGCAGGCCCAGGCGGTCTCCAGGAGCAGGTCCCGCCTCAGTCGCCTGCCGCCGCCACGCTGATGTTCATCCCGATGAGCTGCACAGAAGGTTTCCCTGGTTTTCATTCGGCTTGCATCACTTCTGACAGTTTGGACCTGAACCACCTGGTGTTTGACCTTCAGGCGGATCATCAGGAGGCCTCCGGTAGCAGCGACGATGGAACCTCCGCGGAGCGAGCGGCGGCGGTGGGCGGCGCAGCGGCAGGGGGCTCGTAGGTAGGAGCTGTGGAGCAACCCTGGAGGGAAACAACTGGACACAAAGGAACGAAGCTTTCGTGAAGGACTCACAGCTGGTGGAGACCAACCGATCTGAGGTCTGCAGGGCAGGACGACGGGGCAGGTGTGCTCCACCTGCTGGGGGCCGCCGTAGCTCAGGATTGCCGCCGTGAAGTCTTTGAGGGCGCCCGGCTGTGGATGGAAACACCGAGAGGGTTTTCGGACCACCTGCTGCCTTTGCTCTCCGCTCTGGGCGTGGCTGCTGGTTTCCATGGCGACGAGCTCCTTCAGACAGAAGAAAGAGACGAAAACAGGAAGGCGGGATGGCCGACTGGTTCGGGCCCAATCAGAGCCGCCGGGTGGACGGACGGGGGAGGTGCGCTGCAGCGTGGAGGGCGGAGTACCTGGGAGTACAGCAGCAGAGGACCTCTGCGCGTGCTGTAGGTCTTTGGCAGCGCCGACTGCGCCTGCGCAGACAGACTGCCGTCGACAGACAGATGCAGCTGAGACTCCTGCGACTTCCAGATGTAGAAATCCTGCCAGTGGATAAATGCGTTGTGTGGGCGGAGGCTGCGATGACTCGACGTCGAACGGAGCCGAGCGTCTACCTGTGGGGTGAAGCACACGTCCAGCCGTCCGTCAGGGCCGCTGGCCGACGGGCGACCGCGACCTCGGCTCAGCAGGGAAAGGGACAAGTCCTTCATGGTGCTCTGCGTGACACAGCAGAGGGTTAATCAGCTCATCCTACAAATGCACAGTCATGCTCCAGGGCTGACCTCAATGTGATGCTCGTTACGAGTTCCTCTCGACTGTGTGGTGACACTCGTTTGGCTTTCGTCGGTGAGGTTTCCATCGAAGGTTCGTGACTCAACAAGTGCCGTTTAAAGCGCTGAGCTCATGAGGTCAAATGACACGACGCTTCATGGCTGGTTGCTGCATCCGAATCAGGAGGTGAAAAGAAACGTCTGACAGCGGAACACCTTTCAGGACCTGACCTGATACACAGCACAAGCGGGTCTGCAATGATCCAGAACTACTCTTCACGATCACCTGCGTACCACCACATCAGTACGTTGGAGGCACCGCCACCAACTCACCAAATGACCAAACAAGCCGCACAACACACACACACACACACACACACACACACTCACACACACACACACACACACACACACACACACACACACACACACA
>JASSRZ010001067.1:0-11037 GCA_032164315.1 Malacoctenus gilli
GGACCTGACAGTAATAAAAGAACCGGCCGTTGGGACACGGCGGCCCGAGAGGGTGCCGCCCGCTTTCGGAAAACTCCGACAGGGCCAATCACTAATGGGTTGACACATTGGACAGATTTGGCACACTATCTATGTGGTGCCAGTCTGGACCAAAAAATCCAGGGCCAAATTTTTTTTCCCAGTCCAGGCCTGGAATACATCATGCCATTTCTTTGAGCCGGACCCACGCCGAGTGACCTCTTAGATTCACTACACTTTTTTGTTACCACATACAACAACATGTATAGATTCCCACTGTAGGTACATATCATTCAGGGTTTGAGTGCGGGGGGGAGTGAGCACAAAGCCCTCAACCACTTCCTCTAACACTCGGTCTTAATGAGTACTATCTTGTGCATCTCGGGGTGGGCGGGCTCTCCAGGAGAGGCCACCCAACCAGTGAGTTCATTCTGCTCCCAATGTTAAAGCACCACATACACATATATCTGGGAGGACAGACAAGGTCACACTCACTTTGCTCACCTGGGGAGGTGAGCACTCTGGGTCATCTCCTCCTGCCTGTTGCTACCATTTTAATGCTTCACATGACACATGTACTCAGACTTAGCCACATTGCAGGGAGAAGGTTCCTAAGTTTGGAAGCCTTAGAGTAAAAGGTCTGGTGGTGGGTCCTCACTTAAAGGAATAGGCCACCCCTAGACAGAATTTTGTCTATTAACACACTCCCCTGAGTTGCATAAGTGGGCAAAAGGGCTTTTCTGATTCTGCGCGGTGATTGTACGTATCCAGAAGCACAGCGTTGGCTTGGCTTAGCATATATCGCTGAAAGTGAATGAGGCCAGTTCGTCAGTGTTCACAAAATAGTCATTAATAAACTCGGGAATTCTCCTAATTTCATTGTTTGCCCTGTACATGCAAACCGAGTACAAATATCAATACCAATATCACGAATGGTTTGCTTAGGACAGACAAAGTCCTCGGACTATATTTGGGCAAAGCACCGCTGATGGGCACAACATCACCGTAGCACCGACTGAAGACCCCTGACTTCGGTCAACACGGGATTACCTTGCTGATACAATCTCCCAGTCTGAGGCCAAATTCTAATTCTCTCCCTTAACCCTCAGTCTCAACCCTATGTCTTAACCTTCAATCTCGACCCTCAATCTTAACCCTTAAAACCAAGTGTTAAGGGTACATTCCAATTCCCCCCTTAACCCTCAATCTTAACCCTAAATCTCAAAAATGCGCGCTCCTGCGATGACCAAGAGCTGAGTTAAGGGCTGACATTGAGGGACGTACGGTCATCAAAATTGAGATTCTTCACTTCATGCCTTGAAAGTAAGGGCTATCCAGAATGCATTGTGGTTTTCCGGAAAGTCTACCTAGAGTGCAAAGAGGTGGAAATGGCAAGCTACAAATGTAAGTATTTTCTTTGTTAATAGAGGTATAAATATTACAAAAAACATCGGATTATCTTAGTCTAGGCCCGTGCTATGGATTAGTTACCTTCCTGTTACGTGACCTTGATTTTTATTTTACGATCTTTTGTCGATAGTGGCTGGTGCGCTCAAGCCCTGTTATCGTTTGTTATTTAACGTTACAATATGGTCATTTTTTCGGTGATAATGTAGTTGTTTTGTCAAGATAACAGTCCGTACAACATGCTTGTGACCATGAAGGTAGAACACGTCTGGGCTAATGTTTTATCTCCTGTCGCCACTGAGTTATACAGGCAGGGTTAACGGTGCAAATATTTAAAAAAATGAAATAATGTTGTGTGTCATTTCAGGGACTACAAGACAACTGATAATTTTCAAACCCCAAACGAACAGAAACACGCCGGCCCCGAAAAGCTCTGTGAGTGTGTACCGCTAATTTGTTGGGGGTTAGGGTTGACCGTTTTTCCAAATGCGGTCATAGCCAATCAGAATTTAAGACAACTTAGTCTCTGGGTAGATCCATACCATTACTGCACCGACCCTTTTTGCTGATGAGGGAAATCTGGCCTGCCAAAAAAAAATTAACCCATGAAAAAAGGACTTTTTTTTCTTTTGATAATTGACATATGCAGCCTACCAACTACATGAAATACTTCATACTGTGGTGCCATCACACCTTGAATAAACAAGGTTTAGCTTGCGGGGCCCAACTCCTCATGACATGATGACTCACAAAACATCAAGTGGATGCAGTTCCTGTGGTGCAACTGTCTCGTTGCTGCTGTCTGCTGGCACTTGTTGGCAGGTGGTGGTGATCTCAGACTCTTGTCCTGTCCCCCTCTTTTGGGAGTGGTGATTTGGCTGACAATCCACTGTCTGGGACTCACTGCAGCTTGGGTACATCACCCCCAGGGGAGGTGATGGTAGTGTCCTTGGGTGTGTGGGTGCTGGCCTGCCAAGACCACTCTGCCTCAAGGTGATGGGGGCATGAGGTGAACCATTGGTTGCATTTCCATCTTCCCTGCTGCCGGTCCCCTTTACATCTGGGTCTCTCTCTCACTGTACTGGTTGATCCTGCTGGGGTCACCATTTGGCATCTTGGTCAGCTTCCTGGTTTTTGGCCCACCCACCTACACCACCACTCCCACCTCTCTAATCCCACTTCTTTCCTCCCTTCCCTCTTTCTCTTGTCCCTTTTACACAGCCCTCATTGTGCACTTCCTCACCTAATGGTAACCACCAGTAAGATGGCAAATAGCCAGTTAGGGCAGGTGATGGTCACTGTTATTTAAAAAAAAAAGTTAAAGTGCATTTATTCTGCAACAAAATGGCACCTTCTGTGATTATGTTAATACTTAACAATACATACAGAGAAAAAAACTAAAAGAGAGAGGGATAAGCAAAACTACAATATCATCATCAGGTGCAGTGGGCGCAAACTGCAAGCCAAGTGGCTGTTGCAATTGAGAGCACCATGGCCTCTCTGTGTGTTAAAAAACAAACTCATGAACAAATCTCACAGACAGGACAGATTTTCTGAAAGGTAAAGGGTTTTGTTTTGCATGGCTTGAATATGGTCAGGTGAATAACAGCTGACCAGACAAATCACAGTAACAAGCGTGCTCTCGACAACACCCAATGTTGCTGCATTATGACACAAAAGACAACTAAGAATCCTCAAAAGGAACCAAAGAAGGAAAAAAACAGAACAAAAGGTGCTGCTCTGGTTTAAATAAAGGCCTTTGGCATCACTCAGACAAAAAATGAACATTATTCACTGTCGATCATCACAGTAAGTGTCAAGGCACAAAAAGGAATCATAGAAATAATGACATTAGAATTGGACCCAGGTAGCTTTTCTGCTTTTGGTGCAAAGTCACCGATAAGGCAACTGAAAAGGAAATGACATAAGAGAAGCAATTTGATGCAAATTAACCCAAGCCAATACAAACATGAGCATCGTAAGAGGACTGGAAGTCAGTAGCCTGGATGGGAAACAGAGATGTTTCCTCTGAAAATATCCCCCATCTCAAAGGACAACATTTCCTGGCAAGAGAATGTCAGATCTTGGACTTGCCTAAAAGCTTTCTAGCCTCCAAACACAGGTTGGATTGCTCAAAGGCACAAAGGTCCCAAAGGCAAAGAAATCTGGTGGCACAGTCCTCATAATTTATGGAAGGACGACAGTGTGTGTGTTTTCCAAGAGCAAGAGACAATAACTTTGTCGCTTTTGTGAAGAATACTCAGATTATAGGGACTGCCTTCTCCCAAAGGGTTATGCTGTGAGACTTACCTTGGCTGACAAGGAGTGAGTCTCCCCTATCAAAGAGGAACTCCAAGTCATCTTTGATTGTGCAGTGAGTAACCAAGAAACATCATTGAACTGGCAGTTTCAAAAGTTCTCTTGTAGGGGTCCTAACAAAAGTCAGACAATAGTAGGGGTGGGCAATCCTAGTCCCGGAGGGCCATAGCCCTGCCTGTTTTCAACGTGCCCCAGGTTTAAAACATCTGATTGCAAAAAGCTGCTCATCATCAGGCTTCTGCTGCAGAGCTGCATGGTGACGCTAACGAGATTCAGGTGTGTTGGAGCATCTAACAAAATGGTTGAATGAAAGAGAGAAGCCAATATGTTTAGTCATTGAAGAGAAAAGAAGATTTCAAGGTTTGGAAATTTTCCTAAGACAGCCTGCCATTGGAGAAAGAATTGATCCAGTGTTTTGTCGAATTGAACCAGTTAGGTTTAAGATCAACCTCAAAGATGACCTACACACTGGGAGATTGCTCTCTCTCATCAGCTCGATTTGCTCCTTATTGCGCTTGTTTCACTTCTTGCTAAAGACACATCTGTACCACCTCTGCAAGTCAAAGTATGGCTAGGATGAAGAGCTAAAAGATTATGTCATAAGAGTTTGAAAAAGTTGGATCTTTAGACTAAAATGGCTCAAGAATCACAGTGGAAAATGCATCAAGACAATGCAGTTTGGAGCACATGTCAAAACTCCACCACTTTGCAGAAGCAGAAGCACTGTTACAAAATCATCACTAACATTGTTGTTATCTTCCAGTAACAGGTAATCTAACTGTTTCTCTTTCCAGCGCTTCCTGAAGCGTGTCAGATTTGGTGAGGGAATAGGCCCACGGACAGATAAGTGATGAAGATTGGCTCAAAGTAAAATACAATTTCATGGTGAGCCAATCAGGACCAGCGTTCAGGCAGGTGGGTGTCTTTACAAACCTTTATTGCACCACTGACAGCTACACAAGAGAACTTGACACAACAATGTTAAGTCAGGAGCATCTGTTGAGTTAAAACTGGCATTTTCAGTTTGGAAGTACAGGCACCAGTTTGACGTCATGGATGTAATGATATGTGATGATGCAGGATCATACATGTGAAATGTACAGTGGCCACCATCGTGCTAATCAGCATGACGAGAACTGTTGTGCTGAAGTGCACCTTGGGAGTTTGAGTATCGGGGTTGCCAATGTAATTGCAGTTCATTCTGAAGTTATTACTGGTGGTCTTTGCTGTATTTTATGAATTCCATAGTTAGCTATTCTGTCACTCAGAGATGTTGTCAGAACTGCAGGTCGCATGTGCAGTTTATGTGATGTTTTTTGGCCACTGATTCACTAAGTGACGGACATACTTGGGGTCAAGTCAAAGAACTACAATTCCTGGCATCTTTCGCAAGTAATTTTGATTCAGAATTATCTATGTAACATGCCAGCGTAAACCATAAAGTCCTACAACAAGCAATAGTGTTTCAATTATTAAAGGAAATGCCACATAGATGAGTGGTATTTGCTTGCGAAACCTGGTGAAAAAGGTGAACTGTGCATATTTGAAAGTTCTTCAAAAGAAGTAATGTTATAATCACTCTGATTGCTTTCCCAGGGGAGTACTTCCGTACCTCGCTCAGTTACTGAGAAGGGACTTTTACTCAATTACTTTGAGAAGGTAATTAGTAAATGCAATCAATTACTTTTTGAAAGAGTTAGGGTGAAGGTTAATTGGCCCAAAAATGATTATGTGATGACCGAACAAATTAGCCACATGACTCCTGGAAAGCCCTTGTTGCACATGGCAGAAATTGAAAGAAGCTGCTTCGACCAGAATTGCTACTTATTCACATATCCAGTAAAAATGGAAAATACAAGCCACCTGAGAATTTGATTAGATTTTGATGTAATTCTGATTCGATGGGCTACAATCAGAGAGTAAAAAAAATTAGACACATCTTGATACATCACTAATTCTGGTTCTCCTTCCAAATCTGGCTGATACCATCAAAACATGATTCCTCATGTTTGTCATGTTCCAGAAAGATTTCAGTTTTGCTGAGCACAACTTGCAAACAGAATGGCTTTTTTTTATAGGTCATTATTTCCTTTTGACTTTATGGTAGCCAAAATTCTGTCTTGAGTTGGCTTTTAACCCACAGCAAGCCATTTGAACTGTTATTTTCGGTCACTTGTATTCATTCTCAGTAGCTGAGTTTATTTTGGGTGTGAATCGACGAGTAACTGTGTGTTGCAGTAAACCTTTGAATAATGAATAGCATTTCACAGCCCCAATTGACAGCATCGTCACATAAAAAAGGTTAAGTCATATTGATGTTTGCCACTGTGAAGTATACATTCCACTTGATGAGAGGATCTGTTATAATGAACCGACAGAAGTGCAAAAACTCATCCAAGTGAAATGAGTTGGTCTTAACTTTATAAGCTGCCATATCATATATTTCCAGACTGTTTCCAGGCACTGTGCAGGCTTGAAGTGAAAGTGGGAGCTGTTGAAACAGGAGAGGAGCCTGATGGCTGTAAGCTCTGCCTCCCATTCTGCTGTTGTACATTCTGAGTTCTTCCAAACATCCATCACTCTAGGAAGGAGCCTGTTAAAAGCATTTTCTTACCCGTTTGAGTCAAATCAAGCTGTTTTTCGCTAGCAGAAGAGGTTGTGGACACATCTAGACAATAAGAGTTGGACAGCCTGTGACTTCACTTGTTTGAAGAGATCTGGACATCTCATTATAACAGCAATGACAGAGCATACTTTTGCCAAGCATAATCCGCTCCATGTTCAAACTGAAAAGGACAGTGTTTTTAACACAATGTACCTACCTATGTTTTAGCTTACTTACAGAGATGCCTCACTGCAGGTGCCAGGACACTGAGAACCTCAATCACATCATCCATTACATAAAAACTTCTGAGGTGTGAGGATGGATGTGGAAGAAAGAGCAATGAGGTGTATGTCAACATGAGTGTCTCAATTGGGCCACCTGTGCAAATGAAGATTAAATTAATTGAAAATAGGTAACAAAAGTTTTTTTTGCACTATTTTCTTCAATCATTCAAACCAAGAAGATTTTGAAATGAGACATTTTGTGGTTCAATTTTCACTATTGGTCAGAAGGCTATAAACTCTGAACCTGCTACTGGTGGCTGTTGCTCTCCCACGCTGCCTCGCTCCTCTCTGCACATCCATTGTTCCCTCCCACCCCGCCCAGATCCTTTGAATCCCCCTCAACTTCCTCATGTACCTTCAGCTGACCCATTCTCTCCCACCACAGCCACCCACCCCCTGTACCAATCCCCTCATGGTTTTCCACTCCAGACACGAGTGGTGCAGTGTGGTGGATCCTAAAAAAAAGTGGAGATCTGTGTCAATGTTGCTGATGTCACGGACACTTTGTTCAAAAACCATTAAAAATGTAGAAAACTGTCAGTTATCAGGTCGGATTTGAATCAGATCAGAACTGTTCTTCCCGCAAAGAGCTGAAATAGAAGCTTTGGCCAGCCACTTGCAAAGACAATAGGGAGGCTTTAGAGAGGTGTTAACAACAGCTGCTTGTCTGCTGAACAGATCACCCCCCTCAAGTATCTGCAAGACAGCTTTTGTCATCTGGCATGCTGTCTTACTGGGGGGGGGGGCTCCAATCAAGTCAAGCAAGTCCAAGTGCTCAAGAGTAATAAAGAAAATAACCAATGTACAGAATATGCCCTCTGCACTTTTTTCAGTGTGATTCACAGTCTTCTGAAAGCAAAAACACAACTGTGGCAGGTGGTAAAAGACATGCGATAGGAGTTTTCCTATACAGTAATAAAACAATGTACTGCAAAGTCACATTGATTGATATTTTCAGCAACTTAACACCATATTTAATGCTGTGGAAAGTAACCAAATAAAACAGTAGAAATGTAGTTCAAAAGAACTCAACTGCTTACTGACAAATTCCATCTTCCGACTTATTTTTTTTAGTGTTCTCAGTACTTAAATATTTTGTGTATTGTGTGTTTTCTAGGTAAGTGAAGAGCTTTTGAGATCGCCCCCAGAGATCTGTATGTGATTTTCTATCCATTTTTTTGAGTATGTGCGCGTGCATGTTTGTGTGTCACACAACCCTTGATGGCCTCTAGAGTTTCATGCTTCCACAATCATTTGCCTGTTGGAAGGTGCAGCGCTTTGCAGGTATCTGAAACCTGCCGCTAACAATCAAAGACCTGTAGGAGTATAGGACAGACCTATCTGATTACACACAGAGAGCAAGGGAATGAGAGACAAAGAGTGACAGTGCCAGAACGGGAGAGCAGAGACTAGAAAGGGAAAGCATGTTGAGTTGAGAATGGATGAAACAAATAAATAAATTCAGAAATCATCTTCATTCTTTGTTGTTCTTGCCATCATTTTTCTTTAAAACACAGTTTCACTTCAGAAGAGAAGCTTCTTCAGTACCTGTGAGCATCCAACAGCTTGTTCAGCATTTGTCTCACTCATATTTCCTTTATTCGGCCTGAGAACCAATTTATACCACAATGAATACATGGGACACACACAAAACCTGTTTGTCTCCCTTTCCTATATAGTCACACACACAGAATCATTCCACTTTGATGTGCCAAATGCATGTGAAAACTATACAACAAAACAGCAGCCTTGCCCACTGCTTGTTCAAACACTGCTGTTCAAATATGCCAGTGCATCAAAGGCAACAGAACAAAAATGTTTGACAGTTTGTTTAAAAATAGATTTCTATATCATAAAGGAAATACAAAACTAGCCCATATATTTCCAATATACTGTAATATATGAATAAATAGCTTTATTTTGAGTCATGTTGAAAATATATTTTGCAATCAAGACAAGAAAATACTTTTACATTTCTACAAGTCATGGTGAATTTCAAAGATATAATATTTATGAATATTCAATCATTCATTACTCTTGCATTACTTAATAACTTGCTTTACATAATATTAGACAAACTTATGTTACATTTAAAGTCTTTTCCAAAGAATTAAAGGAGGCAATTCCTTATTAATTTGTCCATGTCAATTTTTATTACATTCTTGTTTAACAAGGGCATGATCCCAAGTCACATTCTTAAGGTATGATTCACTGTTTTTTCTTTTTATTAATCACAAACAGTTCCTATCACCAAGAACAATCTTGTTATTGCCTCTTTTTTGTGTCAGAATATTAAATGCAGTAATTTCATATGTGCACATGTGATGTATTGCAGTGAAATATATTGTCCTTGTTTAAGTTTTTCAATTTTATGGTAAGTGAAGCATTGACTCATAAATTCAGCATTTCAATAAAACTGATGGATGTAAAACTGTAATGATTTTTTTTTGTTTTTATTGCGGAATGTATTTCACATGTAACAATATAAAGCGATACATGGTTCATTTAATAATGACAGTATCATGAAATAATACATAGTCAGTTATTATAAATAAAGAGGTGTCTTTTTCATCATTTCGCAATATATTTTTTTGATATAATACCATATATTCTTTTCCTTAATCGAACCTCACATCAGGGCCGGATTTTTCTTTTCCTTAATCGAACCTCACATCAGGGCCGGATTTGGACAGCCCCACTAGGGGGTGCAGGTAGAATATCGGGGGGGGACTTGCACAGTCGGATGATTTTGGGGTGGCATTGCCCCTCCGTGCCCATGCCTACATCCGGCCCTGCCTCACATACATTGTGTCACAACACTATGTCAGCCAAATTACAAACATTTTGCCTCATACAAAAAATTCTTGGGAAATAAATGTGTTGTGGAAACATGGAAAAATGTTGTAAAGAGTGCAGTAATAAATTTGAGGGTTGAGGCATGGAGAACTTTAGCTTCATTTCAATTCTAATAAAGGCTGCATGATGACAGAGTCTTGACTTTCTTTAAAGTGCAGTTAACCTCAGGAGAGGAGGGAGGAAAGCTGTTTGGTTTGAAATATATTGACCAGTTCAACCAGTGTTGCCAACTCCTCAGGAAGGAAAGTCACTATTGGCTGTCACAAGCAAGTCACAAGAAGTCCATGAATTACATCATCTCTTAAACTGCATGATGGCCAATTTGCCAGGTAGGGGTCAGGGGTGGGTTTGCGCATCTGAAATTCATTTGCAGTCTGGTCTCGGCACAGAAGCAAACACTGAACACATTGACAACTGCTTACAAGTCAGTCTCCAGAACATCAGAATGAGTCGCTCAATTTTTTGAGAGTTGTTTTTAACAAAACAAGTTACCAAATTGGCAGAATTGATCGGAACATGTGTTTTTTGCTCAGTTGCAGGCAAAGCTACAGGGGTTGGGCTGAGTGGGCTTGGCTTCAGCTCTTTCAGCTGGTCCTGCTTTTTTTTTTTTTTTTTTTAAATATGATTTTGATCCCATTACTTGATGATGTTTTTCACTTTCTGCTTCTGAACTCATATAAAAACCACACTATTTTTCCCCCATAAACGCCAGAGGGAAACTATCAGAGCACACATTCTCACAGGATGGTACTATCTTTGTTGGTGAGCAAACTTGAGACTGTACCAGTGTGCTGTTATTAAAATGTTTCAAAACATGTGTTAAAGATGGTTGGTAAAGTTGGTCAATAACACATTTATTGTAGATTGCCGATAGACTGAGTGTAGGTTGGTTTCAACATTTACTCCAGTTTTGCCAATCAGGCTGAATCATTTATTTTGAGTTTCAAAGCACATGGTTTGCTTTTCTCCATGTTTCCTTGTGATGTTGCACTTGTTGATGGGAGAGGGTTTTTCCTCAATCTTTGTTTGGATTGTGAATTTGAAGGATGATGTCTATATTATGTGCAGTGTGTACACACACTTGATCTGAATGTACTTGCTGAGGAGAGGTCTTTGTGAATGGGATGCTCTGTACTTCATAGGAAGTACTGCGGTATATTACACAGACTGGCAAAAAATATCCCCTATCAACTGTCCAGGCATTAGTGTCCATTGTTTCTTTGTAAGGTCACATAACAGGAGTAGAAGTGCCACAATAGACCGAGTGCAGTCTCTGTTTTCACGATGAGTCTTAAAAAAATCTAGTTTTAGTAAAGCTCATCGTGAGGACTGAGTCAGGTCACCCTTGATAGTTTACATTCCTTAGGCTGCTGTAGGTTGATACTGCGAGGGGACCCTTGGTGCACTGTGCCTATCTATCCTCGGTCATCAGTTTTATGAAGCTCACCTGACTTTCCTGTAGTCTGTGCTCTCTGGCGTGTGTGTGTGTGTGTGTGTGTGTGTGTGTGTGTGTGTGTGTGTGTGTGTGTGTGTGTGTGTGTGTGTGTG
>JASSRZ010001068.1:0-11036 GCA_032164315.1 Malacoctenus gilli
GTGTGTGTGTGTGTGTGTGTGTGTGTGTGTGTGTGTGTGTGTGTGTGTGTGTGTGTGTGTGTGTGTGTGTGGTAGGTTCCACTCCTTGGTTTCAGCAGTCTGTCTGTGGGAAAGCCACCAATGAAACTTCCATGTCGGTCCTCGTGGCTGCAGAGCGACGACTGTCGTTTCCATTTGCAGGCCCGTTGCGCAGGTAGACGTCCCATCATGAGAGGAGCAGCAGCTCGGGCTGGTGTCGCTCTGGAGCTTCCTGTTAAGAGCAGAAAATGTGGACGTTTGAGCGAACAGATGGATGTTGTGAAATGTTAAATCAGACCCACTGCTGTGGATCGAATCTCACAGGTCACTGGGGCTTTGGTTTCAATTAAGATCCAATATCTCTTTATGTACTATTGCCTGACTGCAGTAAACTTTACTACAACGCAGTCCTCAAGATATAGATTCACCTTTTTTTACACATATTTCTCAGATTTAGACAATACAAATACGTGTATAGTTAATAAAAGGCAGTTAAATAGACTCACATCGCGGATGTTTGTTTTGCATCAGGAAATCCAAGTGATAATTGTTTTATTCAAGAAGGAAAATCTGCAAACAAGATTTCACTCTAAACTTTGACTCTTCACATGTTTCTGTTTTATATTAAGTGCAACAAGAAGTTCAACATGAACAAAAAAGCGAATCCTTCAGATGTTACAATGAACTTGAAGAGTTTGACACAGGAACACCAGTTTTAACTCACTGAGAATCAAAAAAACAACCTTTCTGTGTTCACCTGTAATTGAACAATTTCAGTGGAAGCAACTAACGTCTCAGTGTCGGGTCAACGTTGGACACCTTGACTTTCTGCAGGTCAAAAAGAGACTTCTTGTGTCTGGAAGTGCTCTGTTTTTCTCTGGAGTTTGTCTGAAATCAGGCAGTAAAACACAGAAGCGAATAAAGCAAAAGAAAAAATAGCCTTTAGAGTCGTTATCCATTTTGTAAAAGTTCATATACTGTAAGTTCCAACTCTCCAGACACGAGGCTGTTCGTCCTTTGGAAAGAACGCCGAAACATCACACGCTTCGCACAAATTGAACTCAGACACCAGTAAACTTTTTAATACTCGAGAGTTCAAAGTACTCTTCTTGGAAAAAGTATTCGTTAATCACTCGATGTTTGATTGCAGAGTCGCTGGATTATTATCACTGGTCTGAAATGCCTACGTTGAAAGCACGTCTCAGACAACAACAGTACCAGTGACACCGTCTGTTTGGATAGACTGTACATGAGACAAACAACATTCGGTTGAGTAACAAATAAAGATAAAAAAGCAGGAAATTTATAACTTCAGAAGGTTTGAATATTATCTTTAGCTGTGAGTTGAGCAGAAGCAGCAAGCCAGATTACACAGTGTGAATCGTCCTCATATAGCGCTCTTTAAATAGATCTTCGTAAAGTACAGTATCGCGTGACCGAATTGTCCTCGTCTGTCATTTTGTGACTTTCGCCCCTTTTTTTTCTCTCCAAATGAAAAATGTTCTTTGTTTGTGGACGTCAATACAAGCCTCGCCTTCCTTTTTGTGCGATATAAAGTTTTGGGCAACAGCTTTTGTCCTTCATTTTTAAACTAACTGTTGATGCGTTTCCACGGAAACCTGATGAGGAGTCCTGGTGACCTTGCCACCATGTTTTTCTTGTTGTTGGTGCTGCTCGGCTGGATTTCACTGCACATTTTCACCTGCAGACGAGGCCCCGAGTCGCCGTGCCCCCCCTGCCCTGCCCCCCCCCCCCCCTGCCGGGCTGCGGATGGGCAGATCATTGCTTTAAAGGGGTGACTCGATGTCTGACAAATGGTACGCACCGCACTCTTTGGATGTGATGTGTGTGAATAAAAAAGGGACACCGGGTTTTTATGCGCCGCTCCAAATTGCTTTCACATGAGCCGGGCGCACACCGCATCAGCAGATTCTCTGATCAAATTAGGCAGCGGCGAGGGGAGAGAAAAAAAAAGAGGCAGCGGTTGTACTGATGTTTAATTCAATCAACGGGACCACGTAGGGGCAGACAGAGGGGACGCTGTGCTGCCTTCATCTCCCTGCTCTATATCGGGCTCCAGCCGGGACGGTTAACCCGTGAGAGGGGGGGAACCTCCATCCGTCATCCGGCCATCGCCGGGTGGATGCTGAGGAGCAGAGAAACAGCTCCTCTATGAGCCAGGGAAGCGATTACTGTTAGTAAAGGAGTAGATGCGTGTGAGAAGAAACAGTTTGTCCATCAAAAGAAAATGCTACTCGTTGGTTTACGTCAGATTGGTCCTGAGAATATTTTAAGGAAGTTTATTCTATGTTTTATTTAAAGATGATGCATTCAATATTTCTAAAACTCGATGCAATGATCCTTTTTCTCCATAAATATCCATGAATAACAAAGATTTACTGATAAATTTAGAGAGCAAATCTTTTAGTTCTCACATCAAATCATTTAAAAAGAAATGTTTTGGACTTCAGTAACAAAATTTCAAGGAAGAAAGTGATGAAAAGAGTGAAAGATACTAACTGATGTTTGGAATTATTCGATTTTTGTATTATAAATTGACAAAAAATAAGAACAAGCTTCTTTAAGGTGACACAGAGTTGGTTGAAAAAACTGACTAAATATCTTTTCAAGTAATGTCTTAAAACATGATTGTTTTCTATCTATCTCACCTGTTTTCTTATTTATCAATTCAAGTTGTGTAAATGTTGCTTGGAAATCCAAGTTTTTGTCGAACAATTTACTGTTCAACAGATTTTCGATGTTTCATCACGCGTAATAAGACTGACTTGCTCCTTTTTCAGTGTTTGACAACAGCGACTAAATACTGAAGTCTTTCAGCACATTGTGGAAAAAGCGTAACAAGGCTGAGTCCCAAAGAGACGAGGAGCGGAAGGTTTCACCTCTTCATCCCCGAAGAGCTGCGCCGATCTTTCAGCTGTGTGTTCGAAATGTCACCGAGGGAGTTTTTTTTTTGATGGATTTGGTTCAACCCACGTTCTCGCTGCTTCCGTTCCGTCATCGCACTTGTCAAACGGCCCACGTTCGCCCTCCCTGCGCGTGAGGTTGAGATCGAAGTTATCAGGTCTCGTTTTGATGTGCGACACAGAAACGCAGAGAACAGCTGCGTTCCTGAATGGATCCGCTTTCATCCGTGTCTCCTCTCGTCCACTGGGATGTTTTCCATTTTTGGGAATGCCTGCGACATCTTCCTGATACGTTTGAGACGTTTCAAGCCACAATATTGTTTCTCGGCCGTCTGTTTCGCTTCTCGTGTGACAGAGAGCCTTCACCTCGGCCTCAAAAACAGCTTTTTACCTCTCAGACACAACTGACCTCATCGGCGAGCGACTGAACGGTTACCAGTCCGTCTCCCACCATCATTTTTGAGAGATTTGGACATTGGACACAGTTGGAGGCCAATAAAGAAATGTCAGACCAACAATTAAGTCACTTTACTTGTAGAGAATGCGCAGTGTGGTGAATACAGCAGCGGTTTCCTGCAAGACAGATCTCATGGTGCGAAGTTGCACGACATCTTTTGTCGCAAAACAGCACAGGAGCTGCAGACGAGCCTCCGACAACGCTGAGTTGCACGCAAAAAGCAGCATTTGGACAAAAATCCACCACTGACCTGCAATTTTCACATTAACCCTCATTATAAGATCCACGAAGAAAAGGTCGGACGTGCTTTGTTCAACGTCAGGAGAAGCAACAGTGACAGCGTGTTGCGGCACGTTTTCCTCGTCTTATTATGCGAGCATGAAAAAAAAACAATCCCGCCTGCGCTGAGTTGGTTAACTTACTGTCCGACGTCCACATGTTTCTTCCGCTGACCTCGAACCACAACCGGTGCAAACAGAAGGCTGCTGCTGCTGCTGGTTTTTTTACTGGTGACGTTCTGCTTTTCCATGCTGTCCGTTGCTCACGTGGGATTGTTGTTGTTTGTTGTGTTTGAGAGTGTCTTGAAGTTGTTGTGTTTTAATTAAGACGGTATAAACAGGAATGGGGGGGGGGCTGTTTTGCAAACACAGTAGAGATGCATCACTCGAGCGTCACTTTGCAGACCGTCAAAGCAGCCTAATGCGAGTCATGCGTCCGTCTGGAAATAGCGCTCGTCGCAAGCACTTGTTTGTTGTTTATGCTCGGCATTTATTAAAGGGCGACTTTTCACCTCGAGTCCAAACAAAGCGGATCATTTCTCACACTTTCAGCCTTTCGGAGCAAGATCGAAACACAGTTTGCTTTCTGTGTGGGACTGAAGTTGTGATGACAGCCTGACAGGAGTTCTGCAGAGAGCAGATCTTGATTCACATGCGTATCGTTTGATCGTGTTGACTTTTTCGGGGTTCATCACGTTGCTTTATACAAGTCGTCCAGTGCCGTCATCCGAAGGTAACCGGCTAAAAATATTGCATCACTATTGTTTTTACCCCGGCCTCCTCTTTGAGCCCGTTTGATACAGTTTCGGCGAGTGTTTGCATGGTAACGGAACACCATGTGTGCGCTGACCCGGCCTGATCTTCCCACAGCAGTGTCTTGACCGGGGCCCGGGGATGTGCGCGGAGACGCCGGACCAAACCAAAACAAACGGGTCGGAGGGATCTGTCGATCCAGGGTTCAGCGCAGCCACACGGGGCTCAGCGAGGACTCCGTATCGCGATGGAGAAGACGCCGCATTCCCCTGAAATGAGCTCGAATGGGATGAAAGCCTCGTGTGAGCTCCCCGCGTGACCCACGACCCCGTCTGTATTTGTGCAGGGGGGCGGGGTGGGGGGGGCCCTGATCCCACACTCGCTGCCTCCCTGCCAGGAACCCGGGGAGGCGGGTTGGGGTGGCCAGACAAGCCCCTCCATTCTCCCCTCGGGTGTTTTGCTTTCGGGGTAAAGAGAGACCCCTCAGATGAGCCGGCACTGTCACAGCGGTAACCTTTCACCTGGCGGGGGGGGGAGTTTCGGAGCTGGACGGCAGGAGGTTGTTCCCGGAGCGCCGGCGCGCTCGCGTTTCGGCAGCTCTTGTGATCTGCGTTCGCCGTTTTGCTTCGAGAAAACCCGCTCGGAGAGTTTGAGATTGGCTGAAAATCGGCAGCGTCTGATGTCAAATCGCAGCGATGGGATTCGAGCGCTTTGTGCTGACAGCATGATGGCCGCGTTTTGCTCGCCAGTAGCCGGGGAAAAAAGAAAAAAGAGGAGCGCCTGGCGGGTCTCTGCGAGATGCGGAATAGCAGCAGGGAAAAAATCGAAAGTCTGCGAGGAGGCGAGGAGAGAAGCTGTCATCGCGAACCTCTTTGCTCCTTTAATCTCCGTCAGCGATGCTGCGCTGACATCTTCGCACCCAACAGGCCGTCGCTCTCTCCAAGAGAGGTGCAGGTTCGCAGATTCCACCAAAGAAACGAGACAAGACAAAAAAACCCCACACCTTCCACTCTCTTCTCTGCAGAGATGCTCAAAGTTCAGCGCCGGCAGGAGTCACGGCGAGGCTTTTTTCAGCCCGGGCCGAGTGCACACGGCGGCCACGACGCCTAACCTCTGCCCTCCCCCTTAGGCTTTTCAGGATGTTACACTCAGCCCCAAACACAGCCAATTACAAACAAACACAGATGCCCCGAATTCCACTTTCACTTGAAACAGTCGGCTGCCCCCCCCCCCCTCTCCCCTCTCCCCTCTGTTCAGGTTACCTTCACCCACTCTCCCCCTCGGGCCCATGATAATCCAATAGAGGGCTGGCTTTGGAGGAGGTTGAACGGGGAGATCGTGCGGGCGAGCGGCTGACGGCCCGACGCCGACTTGGAGCGCCTCGACCTGACCGACATCGCGAACGAACGCCTACGATCCAACTTTGAGGCTGCAGCGGCAGTAGCAAGTATTTCTCCAAGCGAATGTTGTTGTATCGATAATATCGAGATGACGTTGGGCAGGCATGTTTACTTTGATTGTTGTTTTTCTTTGTTTACATTCGTATTTCGCCTGTTAAATGCTGAACATCCTCCCTTGGCTTGAAAGGACAAGTGTCACTTGCAGCTGTACAAATCGACATGATTGGACGCGACTGCGCCTCCGCTTGGACGAATCGTTTCATTACCCGCTGATGACTTTTCCCCGTCTTCAATAAATCTCTGCCTGCTTTTGGGAACTCTAATGTTGGACCCACAATATATTAGGCAGGACACTTATTTACCTTTGTATTCCTATTTGTTTTTGCCACAAGTACAGTTTTTTCCACTCCATTTCTCGCATCCTCTGCCAAACATTCAACTTGTTTCAATGCTCCGCGTCCACGAGCGCTCGATGTTGCGGCGATGCCATAAAACATCCGAATGAAGTGGCGCTCCCATACAGCTGATCTCCAGGCGCTCTAACTGCGGTTTTATTGCAGCTACAGCGGCTCAGTAAATGTTCCTGTCAGAGAAATTCGGTCGACAGTAAACCAAAGCGTTTTGTCCTCTAATCCACTGATTGAATCCAACGTTGCCGCAGCACAATACGTAATAATGATGTTTTCTGTGGACGACCGAAGTTTCTTCCTTTCTCGACTGACAGTACGACTTGTGGGACGCTCCCCTTCGACGGTACGTCCACTGCAGATGCGCAACAAGGTGGCTTTGCACTTCAGAGTCCCAGGTAGTCTCTGACCCAACGGACAAGGTCGCCGTGGAGCGACAAACAGAGCTGCACTCATCCTCCTAATTGCCTGGAATGTCCTCATTTGGACAAGAAAGACGCTCTTTCACATGGCGTCTAATCGGAGTCACGCTGCCTCCGTTCGGCTGCCGAGGACACTCGTTGAACAACGGCCTTGTCCGCGGAGACTCGGCGTCCCGCTCGCCTCCACTGAACCTCCTCAAGGAAATGTTAGTTCGCCGCCTGGCCCGTGTCGCCGTTTCACTAATGCCACATCCGTCCGCTGTTTAACAACAGCACATTTCTCTGTTGAGATTGATTAGCTGCTTCACCAGTAAACATCTGAAGACCCTGAAAGTATTTATGTCATCAGAGTTGTGCTGGACTGGCCTGCGCTCTATTGTAGCAACGTGACTCCTTTGTATATTTTTGCTTTTATAGATTTCCTTTTTTTTCCCTCCCAAAATCCATTTATTTTTCGCCACGATCCGGGTTGCCTGGTGATAATTGGCTGGGACTGTTTGTGCACAAACAGACGCGACGCTGGTTTGAATCTGTTGACCGCTGAGGCCTTTCCATGTTCCCCTAGAGACTCGGTGAAGCCTCCCAGGTCCTCTGTAGTGCCAGCGAACCTGCATTAGAACTGTGCAGGGTGGACGCTTTTATTTTGAAGGAGCATAGTTGGTGAGTGCTTCCTGTCCTCTGCCTGCTGCCCGCTGGATCAGGCTCCTGCTCAATCCAGCAATCCTGGAGCGTCCACCAAAACTGGGACGTGGATGTAACGTGCGTGCGTGCGTGCGTGCGTGCGTGTGTGGAATCACACAACACAAGCGGGGATTTATTTACCGTTTTTAAAAGATGCTCGATTTTCTTTGCCCAAAATACTGATGTATCTATGGTTACGTATATGAAGTCATATTTTGGGTTAGAATAAGACAAACTTTATCTTTCTCTGTTGTCAATGACAACACATCCCCACGCATGAACGATCCAAAACGTTCGGTAGCCATTGAAGAGTTTTTGAGCGACTGTACGTGCGAGAGATGCATACGTGTCGGTGAAGCCAACTGGGATTTGTGGCGCTCGCCGTGACGTGACTCAGCTGCATCCTGGAGTCTGCAGCAATTGGAGAAACAAAGCTTTACAATGTATAAGTGGGGAGCGCGGCTTTCGGCTGGCCCGCAGGCGCTTCCCCCGTCCCACTGCAGCGTATTACTGTAAATCTATGGGCCTTCTTGGCACAATACAAGAGGGTGCCGTCTATCTTTAACAATATGACAGTTGGCATGTGGGATGATCAGGCATTAAAGACACATGTTGGATAATACACTTGTCTACACACACGGTTTGCCAAGATTGCTTCCACAAGTCGGCGTCTTGGGCGGAGGAGAGCCTTTCCTGACGTCTCCGCAATCCTGGAGTCCAAATGAAGATTTCGTTTCATATTTTATAACCAGTCTTGACTCTCTAATCCCGCCGAGGGCACGCGTCCCTTTGCTTCAGCAATTGGGCCGTATTTTACCGACTTCAGCTCCTCCGGGGGACTTTGATTTACTCTGAGAATTAGCAGACTGGAGGTAATTTATGGAACTATTTCTCGGCATCGCAGCGAGGCGGCTGGAATGGCGACGCTTTCCTTTTTCTTTCGTACTATGCCAGCCATTTCCTGCCAAATTTGCATGAGCGGGGGCAGATTGACAGTAAACAGCTGTGCGAGTGTGGGACTCGCGGGGTCCCGCACGCGGGGGTAACGTTTCAAACCGGGATCGCAGTCATTGCGCAATTTCAGAGGCTCTCTCGTCGAACGCGCTGAAAACCCGTCACGTCGGCGCTCCCGGCGCTGCATCTCGGAACCAAGAGTGGATCCATCACGGTTAAGCGACCGCAGACGCTCCCGATGGATCTCGTGGAATAAAAACTGCCGCTCGCTGACAATAATAACCGATAGATTTCCGCATTCGATCACCAAACCCGGTGACTCCTGCGAGGCTTCGGAGCTCAGGACCCGCTGGCTGCGTGGCTCCTGAAATTGGCCTGCGCCGAGACGATTAGGCTGGAAGGGGGTCCACCCAGGGGTGCTGGCCGGGGGCCGGCCGGGCCGCGTGATGCGGCCTGAAAGGTAGCAGCAGCGTCGGAGGGCTTGTGGACAAAGGAGCCACTCAGCAGTGCTCTTTTGCTTTACGCCTCCGACTCACGCGCACTGCCCTTCGATTGCTTATTGAATTAGGTCTAATCACTCAATTAGAGTCACATGGAGGAGCGGCGCACATTGTCTGAGGCGGGCCGCTGGGCGGCGGATAACGGGCGCTTGTGTTGTTGTTGCGTGGGAAGTTGGAAAAACAAGAAGTCCGAAATGCTTTGCGCTGTGACGGGCGACTCAATCGGCAGCTCTATCTTGGGAAAGCACCATCATGAATCCGGAACGCTTTTTCCATCCTGTCCTCACAAATAGTCGGCGTTCACATGCGCGACAATTGACTTGAACAGTTTTATGTGGGAGCGAGCGAAGGCGGCGGTCAGGGGAGCGGCGGCAAATCTGTTCGAAATGCAAAGTGAAGGAAGAATCGCTTTTTTACGAACCACGAGCAAAATCAGAAGAGACAAAACCATCAACAGCGTACGTTGCTACCACCTCATTGTACTTGTACAGCAAAGAGCTCCGTCAGCTCACTCTCAGGACTCGGTTTGATGTCCAACCAAGCATCAACAGTGACCTTGAGTGTTGTTGTTGTTGTTTTCCTTGCTTCTTGGTGAGCTTTCAATACCTAGATAAGAAGTCTAACCCTGGTTTTAACAGGAGGGATGAATTCACAGCACTTTGGGGGGATTTTGCCGAGTTGTTTGCATGTTTTGTATCATTTCTGAATGTGTTTGGTTGTTTGTTCTCTTCACAGCATGTTGACACCTGTTCTCCCACTCTGCAGCTTTAAATGGAGACGAGCAAATTGTGAATATTTCGTTACTTTTTGGTCCGAAAAAGAAAAAACGTTCCTGCTTGTGGGGCATAAATTCAAGCACCAACGAGCAAAGCAGCACGAACGAACCTCACACAGCACAAATTCCTCTGAGAGTGTTTGACGAATATTACATCTGATCAAAAAAATACTCATATACTCACATAATTTTGTGAATGTGGGGCTGAAAAGAGTCCTCGTTTATTTTATTTGTCCTCACAAAACAGAACACGATTACGTTACACATTAATGGAGCTGTGTCATCAATCTCCAAATCCTTCATAATTTGAAAATTAGTGTTTTTTCTCCTTAGAGCATTTCTGGTAAAACATCCAAAACATGAAAATGTTCGTACTCCCTTCAGCGAATGAATTCTAAAGCAATTTGAAGTCTTTGTAATCACAGTATTAAAACTAAACCTTTCAGTACATGTACTTGTTGTACTTACGAGCCAATTTATTTACGTAATATTGGCTTCAAGCGAGACATTCGCTGGCACGCGGCGCCGTGTGTATTCAAGGCATTATGTGGGGTCACTTTGGAGGTTTTCTCAATCTATACAAGTTCCATGTGGAGATCCACGAGGCTGGAGCGGAGCGGAGCGGAGCGCGCCGGGTGTTGAGCGCGAGCAGTGAGTGAGGAGGAAATGGGGTCTGGCATGTTGACTCAGGAGGAAATCCCCCCGGACCGCTCCAAAGGCCGCCATTAGAGTTTAATCACCCCGCGATCCGGCACACACGCCGAGGCTGAGCCGGACGACCGATGAGCCGGCAGCACGCCCGGGCGCATCGGATCAGCTCATCCGCGCGCCGCCATCGGCTCTCTGATCGGACGGCGTCCAGGCGGCGAGGACGGAGACACGGTGCCGAACAACAACGGGAACATCAGATCTCTCTCTCTCTTCGAACTTCTTCGTGAAACAATTCGATTACGCTCGCAAACGATACTTGCGAGAAGTTATTTGTGCCGCCAGTTACATTTTATTGCCCCGAATTTCTGGAGGCCTTCGCAGCGGCGTTCTCCGTCCCTCAACAAGCGAGCCTCTTAGTCCTCATTAGGACCTGCTTATTTTGAGACAAAGGAGCCTTTCTGTTGTGTGCGAAAAGCAGAAAAAAGACAGAGCGGCCGAGTGAATTCTATCAAGGAAATTTGCATAATCCTTCGTGACTGCGTCTGTTTTTTTAAGGCTGATTTTTTTTGCTGCCAGACTGCGCTTGTTTGTGCTACCAGAGAAAATAAAGGGAGGAGGAACAAGTGTGCCGACAAAACGGACCATCGAGACAAAGGAGCGGCGCTTTTTTCATGTCGGGACACGTCGATTGTGTTACAGATTGGTTCCAGGTGAGGCAGCTCTGAAGGAGGAGTTCGGGGGGGGGGGGGGGGGGGGGGGTCTAAGTCAGCGATGGCGGTGCCAGGATTTAAGGGTTAGATGTCGAAAAGCAGGTGG
>JASSRZ010001071.1:0-11031 GCA_032164315.1 Malacoctenus gilli
ACACACACACACACACACACACACACACACACACACACACACACACACAAACACACACACACACACACACACACACGCACGCACGCACACGCACACGCACACACGCACACACACGCGCGCTTCACCACAAAAATGACTTGATGGCTTGAGTCAAAAGAGACGAATCAAGTCATCACTGTTTGAGGGTCCTTCGGGTAACACGATTACTCTTGTACTCGAGTAGCAAGTCCAATGTGTTCTTATATAAGCGGACTTTGGGGCCTGCAGTCGTGAAATCTTCGGTGCGCAGGTCATTAAAAGGGACCGCTTGCGATTTCTGTTCAATTTATCCTCTCTTCCTCTCGCACCTCCTCCTCCTCCTCCTCCTGCTCTCCACCTCCTCTTCCCCGCAAAGTCACGCAGCTCCGCGGTGACAGCCCGTCTTCCCTCCGCCGGTTCACCAGGACACAGCGGCGGCACAAATGAGAGGGAGACGGTTCTCCGGGAGCAGACTGCCAGAAGGAACCGCGACGGTCGCTCCACGCGCGCTCGATCCAGCACCTGGAGACGGGAGCGCGCGCCACTCTGCGCTCACCTGTCTGCACAGGTAGAGCGGCGCAGGTAAATGGAGCGCTTGGATTGGCTACCGAAAGAGAGCCAGAGGCGGAGGAGAGAGTGAGGGATGCAGAGGAGGACAAGAGACCTACCGGAGCGTCTCCGTGACTCCTGCACGACGCGAAGCAAAGAAGGAGAAACGGAGAAGAAACACCCGGACCCGGAGCAGAGTCCGGACGGCGGGTCGGCTTGATGTGACGCTTGTGACGCCTCGCGCGCCGCCTGTCACCGATTTTTATCTGACAGCAACAAAAACAGGCGCGAGAGCTCGAGCAGCACGCGCCACCTATCTTCAAGAGAAGGGATAGTTGAAGACCTCCCCAACTGGATCCGCCGAGTCCTTCTCCGGTCTGCAAAGGACCGCTTGTGTCGATCTTAGTGATTGGCTCACTCGTCAGTTACCTGAACAGGTGCAGCCAGAGTGCATGCGTGGAACTGTGGGGGTTGCACACTTGTCAGTGTCTCATGGAAAGGATGGAAGGACTTGAGGCTACTCGTCAAAGTAAACAGAGTTTGTTTTAATATCATTATGATTGTGTTGTTGAAACGTTCTGACTTCCTATCATCATCATAATAATAATAATAATAATAATAATAATAATAATAATAATAATAATTATTATTATTATTATTATTATTATTATTATTATTATTATTTTATCATTATTATTATCATTAGTCGTAGAAGAAGTGGTAGAAGAAGTATCAACGTTCAAGCAATATTGGGGTCTGGCTCCCTCCCATTCGGTATTTGAGCCCAGAACGGCCCGTTCCTTCAGACTGGGGGGCTCACAGAGAGTTAGGTGGTGCTTCACAGGAACCTGTGAGAGAACTGTAAAGGAGGACCTGAATGCCTGATGTACTCAGAACAAGATCGACATGTAACCCAGGCTGAATCGATTTTCTCTTTGAGCACGTCTTGTGATCACTACATATGGTAGAGAGGCCACAACTCTACATCTCTCCACCTGCATGTTATTCCCTCATGCTCACCTTTATATCCACACACCTGCACACCAATACAATGCTCCCTCCTACATGGGTGGCGACGTGAACACCTGGGACTCCTCTGCACTCAGCTGATAAGCTCATTTACTGCAGGTGCATTCGTATGGGAGCTCAGCCTGGCCCTCCAGGCAGCGCACATCAGCTCTGAGTGGGAGGTTCAATTCTTCACAGTCGGTGGATAATGAAACGTTGCAGGTAGAAACTCTGTCGCACTGCTGCACAACGACAGGAAACCTCAGCTCAATCTTTTTTTCTCACTCACTCACTCACTCACTCACTCACTCACTCACTCACTCACTCACTCACTCACTCACTCACTCACTCACTCACTCTGACTGACTGACTGACTTTGTGTTGGGCTGTGCTTCCAATCAGCCCCTCTGTCACATCTAACGGAGCAGTAATCAGCGTTTGCACGTCATTTTCAGCGTGCTGCCCCCTACAGGTTTCTGGAGGTTTGGGCGTCTTGCACACCACAAATGAAGAACGCGTTGAGCAATCCGCCGCCTCGCAGGTGCCGAGCTCAGCATTTAGCACAGGAGGCCCAGAGCAGGTTGCGAGTGCCACTGCTGGTCACCCTGCAGGGGAAGGGGGAGGTATATTTATCTACCTGTTGGTGATAATCGTGTGATTTTGGTAAACTAACACTTTGGAAGGTTTTCTTCTCCAGTCTGTTTTATTTTTGGTTGTTTGTTGACGAGTTTTTTCTACAAACAACTTTGCAGTGTTGCTGCGAAAGACCTTATCGGTTCTGAGTTCCATCGAAAGAGATCCGAGCGCTGAGCTGCTGTGGGCACGTCCAGCAGAACATGGCTGCTCCCTGTTTGAAACAGCTTTTCACTTGAGGATAGAAAGAATATGTCAGAAATCTGGTCCCATCATAAAAGAGTGCAACAAAGTCCTGAAAGTGTTTCCCTTGTTTCTGCAAAGCGCCTGTGGTGGTGAATTCTGCTCAAAGAAGCCGTCCACCCACGTGTTGATCTGAAAACCGTCTGCAGCACACAATGAGCTCCACCCACATGCTGAATCTGCCTGTCAGAGAACAAGAACAGAGCCGCAAACACGCAAGTCCAAGAAGAATTCCTGTGACACACACGAAGAGGATCCGTTCTTTTTTCAGGATCCATCTTTTTGTTGTTTCCTCCGTCTGCAGGACGTTCGGATTTCGGAAGGAGGGGCTGCAACCTGGTGTTTGGAGGATCCTTTCTGGCCACCGCCTGGCTGGGCTGTCGGGTCGGTTCGGAGGAACCAGAGGCCCCCTGGAACTCTGGATTATGAAGCAAGGTGAATGTACGGGGGGTTCTCCAGGGTATCTGGTGCCACTTCCTCACATCTTCAGAGTGGGGATAAGCTGGTGTTCAACTGGGAACTCAACCTGGCTTTTCTGTGCACGCTGACATGAAGAGGGAGGGCCTTGAGTCACACCACCAATCTGAGACACAAAAATACCAAACAGTGCAACACTCTTCATGGCGGATAAGACAGTTTGATGAACAAGTGAGAATTAAAGACACAATCAGAGCAAATCTAACTGGAACGGCACATACATGCTGAAAAAGGCACCAGTTGAGTGAATATGTGAATTTGTAATAGTAATTGTAGAAGTGGTAGTTGTATTTTATTCAGGCACCACAATATAACATATTTTAGAATTAAAGAATTGTCACTTGAACAAGCAACACTCATGTACTGAGTGGTAACGGAGCAGTTGCAGGTTCATTGACATTCTAGAACCAATATCTATTGAAGCTCCTGACTTCAAAATTGTACGATTAAACAACAAACAAATGAATATTTACAAATGTTTGATAAAACTGGCTGAAGAAGTACGCTACAGCTTTGAAATTTGATTCATCCTTTTATTTTCTTATGGTTCTGAAACAACACACGTTTTGTCCTATTTGCAGAAAGTTGATGGATATCAAAGAAAATCTTTTTAAGCCCTCTTTCAACTCCACATAAGCGATCCTTTGAATTTTTAACCAGAAAAAAACAAATCTGCAAAACACCCCAAAGACACATGCTGGCTCTGGCCCAAAATTGAATTGAATTGAGTTGAATTATTCATTTATTTACACCAATAAACAGCTGTTTCTCAAGTAACTTTTCTAAAACCTTGGAAAATGGGCGAAGACGGAACAGTCACCTCAAATTTTATTTTCATTTTGTTCATGTTTCTTTTAAAAAGAAGTCATTATTTTTTGCCCATTTCATCTTATTAGTAAAAACACACAAGCGTCTTAAAATATAGATTGGTAGATCTGACATTTCACAATTACTTACTGTAGTTGCTTCATCTTCAGCTTTCCAACATTAGTTCAATTTCAATGATCTCCCCTGCTAAAAAACAGAGAATAGAAACACAACCCCAACTGTAATCTAAGGGTCAGAGGTCGCCTCATCAGAGCCTCATGAGGAAGAGTTGAAGAGGGTTCATCCCTGACTGAGACTCACAGAGATATTATTCTTCAGCAGCAGAATGGTTGCTGACAACTGCTGACATTTCGACTCTGTGTGTCTGTGTGTGTGTGTGTGTGTGTGTGTGTGTGTGTGTGTGTGTGCGTGTGTGTGTAGGTGTGTGTGTGTGTATGTGTGTGGAGGTGTGCGCGTGTGTGTGTGTGTGTGTGTGTGTCTGTGTGTCTGTGTGTGTGTGTGTGTGTGTGTGTGTGTGACTGTCAGTAACAGAAGGTTAAATCTTAGTTAAACCCACAGTCCACAGGGTCTTTAAAGTGATTCAGAAGGGCTGTTTGTTGTATTTGTGTTTTGTGTTTGTTATGGTTGATGTTGAGCCTGCAGCAAATGAAGCAGGTGGGACAAACATGTCCATATGGAGACAGCTCAGACCCACACATATTACACAAGAGGCAAGAAGCCTGGTCTTCAGGTGTTAAAACTTGGTCGTCGTCGTCGTCGTCGTCGTCGTCATCAGATGGAACAATAGAGCAAATGATTTCGTTTTGATACCTATCAGGAGTAGCAACTCAGAAAAGCCCTCAGAATTGTTGAGGAAAGAATATCGTTAAAAGTTGCGTAGTATAAATAAGAAGGCTGAATGTTGAAAAAATAATCGGAGCAGAGTTCAGTATTGTTGGAAACAGTGATACAAAACCTGACATCGGGGATCTCGAGGCCCTGATAACAAACCGAAAAATGGAAGATCACTGCATGGATGCAGGAACACTGCTGACAACCATCTGTGAACAGTTCTAAGAAGCACCTATTTTGAAGACTTCTGAGATCCATCGACATCGGACACATCTGTGAACCATTGTCTGTGGACACTTCTGACAACCACTGGAACTGCCAGAGTGATTGGCTTGGACTCTATGCTGACGAAAAGAATGTTTTGCATGGACAGCGGTATTACTGGCGCCCAGTCGGTTTTATCTAGCGCTCAGTCTGCCTTCGGCGCTCCAGTGGTCTTCAAATGAATAGATCCAAAGCTGACAGTTGCTGAGATGGGGTAATTTCCCCTGGAGAACAAGTTGGTGTAGGACAAACCAGTCGGTGCACTTTTCAGCAGTGCCAAAGTGCTTTCCACTGTAATTCATTCACTCATTCACATGCCAGTGGCTGATAAATAGTACATACTACTAGGAAGACTTCAGGGTTCAGTGTCTTGCGTAAAGACACACTGACAGGGTCAACTGATTGAACCACCAACCGCTGGACTAGAGGCCAACCCACTCTACCAGCTAAGCCAGAGTCCCCCTTGGATGGTGTCAACAGTGTGTCCATTGTAGGTGCTGTACAATACCAAGCGCCATGTGTACTGTGCACACAGGGGACTTTGAGAACCTCAGGCTGCATCTCTGTCATTAAGCAGCCAGGAGGGAGGTCCACACTAGGGCAGAATCAGAGCAGAAACAGGATGGTGTCATATGTAAACACTCAGGCAATCGTCAATAGTGAAGAATGCGACAAGGAAAAATTGAAACAATGAAAATCAAATGACTCATCCAGTCATTCAGTGATCTAAGATGGATCGAGACAAAAAAGCAAACATTTTGGTTGTATGTCATAACACCTTGTGACCACTCTGAGTGCTTCTAGCTACTCTTGTGTTTCCTTTCACACACTTCATCAAGCGTTGAGGGTAGAAGACAAATATCTCATAGGGGAGTATCAACATGTACATTAGGTAATACCAGTGTGGACCTGATTCACATGGTATGGACACAGCGCCCTTACTGCGTGGCCTTCTGACCTCCTGTGGTCATTCTTTCTCACCGGACCACATTTCATTTGTTACTGCAGTTCTCGTTTTTCAGACCCATAATTTACTCGGTCTCTGGACATGATATCCTACTGAGGGCACATTCATAACCTTTCTGTCTTGCAGGAGACATGGCTGAAATACGTCTGTCCTGCAGACTGTAGACACGGTGAGACAGTGGGACAGCACAACAGCATCTCTTTGTTTTGGATGTGTCCCTTTGGGCGCTTAGTGTTTTCCTCACTAACCGCTGAATGAGCGTGACATGGTGGTGGAAGCATGAACAGTGCGGCTAGTCAGAGGATGCCTCATGTGATGTTTTATTTTACAATTAAACATGAGGACATCACAACAACAGTGATCCAGAGATGGCGCTTTTGCGTTGGAGTGATTCTGCTGAAACTTCCAAAGAGCGACTCCAGCGAGAGAAGGAACCTGACGGGGACCCTTGTTGAAGTTATGAAGTGGTCACCGGATCCTCAGAAATCATCCAAGGCACCTTGTCATCGGATCACTGTCGCAAGACACAAGTTGAGCACTTCATGTGTGAGTTCTCATGGGGAACCGAACAGGATTCAATTCAATTCAATTTTATTTATAAAGCGTCACATACAACAAAGTCGTCTCATGGCGCTATACATCATTAGAGGAAAGACCCGACAAATCCACATGAGCAAGCGGTTGGCGACAGTGGAGAGGAAAAACTCCCTTTTACAGGAAGAAACCTCCAGCAGGACCAGACTCAGAGGTGGCGGCTTACTGCCTTCACCGGTTGGGGTCAGTGGATAGAAAGAGAAGGATAGAACATCGGAGAGATGTGATCTCTCCTGTTGGTTCCTGACAGTACTCTTGCTGCTGCATTTTGAAGTAGCTGAAGACTCTTTCACGAGTATTTAGCACATCCTGATAACAAAGAGTTACAACAATCTAGTCTAGATGTGAGGATCCAACTTGTCATGGGGACTCTTGACGGGTTCCATGTCCATTCGCTCGAGATTGAGATCTTGGTGATTTAGTGGTCGTATGATCTAAGTTTCGTCCACTCTGTGTTGACAGACCCAACGGGATGTCTTGCATCAGTCTGAGCTGATGCTATAATAGGGTGTGTGTGGGGGGGGGGGGGGCTACGATGGTTGAACAGAGACTGAGAGCATTGATTGGGGGGCTGCCTACAAGAAATGTGTCTTTTGTGTGGTCTGGGTCCTCGGCTGCTGCTGGCCCCAGGCTGCTGTGACTCACATGCTGTCTGGTCTTCAGCGACTGAACATGACAGAAGACACGCACAGCTCAGCTAATTCTGGAGCGCCTGCAGCAAAAAGCATGAATGAAGAGATATAGATTGTTGAGAAGAGAGGATGGGCCTTCATAGTGAGGAAGCCCCCCCTCTGGACATCTTGTTTGAACTCCCAGACCTCCCGAGGACCCGGTCTGTGGAGTCCACGAAACAGCATTGCCTTCAGTCTACGGTGAGGACAACATAATAACCAGCTGCTAAAGTCAGCAATCCGAGTCTTCCTCAGTTGCTCCGATGCATTTCTCCAGGACAGTTATTTCCTTTCTTGAAACAATCAGTTCACATTGAAAGACATGGTAAATAACCTGCAAAAGCATTTCCTAAACACCAGTCTTCATGTCAAGGAAAATGTGAGAGTCAGTTATTTTTAACCAAGACAGATCCTTTTGGATACCGAGGACAATTTATAGAAGTGCAAAAAGTTTGTAGCAAGAGAAGGCAGCTTGTCAAATGGGAAGAACGTTTGGATCAAGGGAGGAACTTGTTTTGAAGAGAAGATAGTCTCTAGGATGAAAAGACCGTTCGCATGATAAGGGAGCAGCTTTTCTAATGCGATGATGGTTCATCTATCAAGAGTTAGTATTGTTCGTATCAAGGGCCAATTGTTAGTATAACGAAAGGAAATTTGGAACAAACACTGAGCATTTTCAGAGACTTTTCCATGACCAGCATAAGGATATTTGGGCATCTTCATCACGGTAGCAGTTTCTGCGTAGCTATCTGCCATTGACAAGGCGTCCTGCCGAGCTTCCTGTTGTTTGCTGGGTTTGAACTCTGGCCAGAGGAAGTTGGCAGAAGTGATTATCAATATTTTTGGAGCTGCTGTCGAAAACAGTTGTCATGGTACCATGACTGCAGCGTCATTGTTTGGGCTTCCTGCTTCTCACACTTTTTTTAACAATCGGCAAAGACGAGCGGAAGTGTCCCGCGGAGAAACACTGGAGAGTCCTGCTGGAACTCTGACCTCAGATCAGCTGCCATCAGTGAGAGCGAACACGGAGACTGAGCGTGCCGCGTACAAACCGAGCAGCTGCAGCGTCTCCGAGACAGATGCTGGCAGGCGGTTTGTCTGCCGGCTGACAGATTACTGCTGCGTCTCTCTGTTTGTGCAAGTATTTGCAGGTTATTGAAGCCACACAGGCTTTAACCTGTCAGCAGCTTCAGTCCTCATCACAACACCCTCCTCTCCGCATCCTAAGTTCTTCCTTTTTCTTCAATGTCTTCCTGCCTTGAACTTTTCAAGTCGTCATGTGCTCGTGTCGTTACGTATCAATGTCTTCATCTATTCAATTTTACAATTCTTTCTTCATGAAACCGTTCAGTATGTGTGCATGTGTAAATCTTTCTGTCCTCAAAGTTTTATGTGTTCAGTTCTTCAGTTCCTTGTGGGTTTATGTCCATTTCTAAATGTTTCTGTCTCCACCTGTCCATGTGTCTTCCTGTCATGTGTAATGTATCTGCATGGCCTGTTTTGTGTAACATCCGATGTGCGCCGTATAATGTGTTCCTATGAAATGTGTTGTTTTATTTTTGGCATCTCACCTTGGGGCTAAAAATAACATCAAATGACCTGAACGTGATCTCACTGAAGTTTTGTTGTTGCCATTTTATTGAAAGCATTGCGGCACACTGTTTACCATCAAAAATGACAAACCACAAGCACGAACGCCTTCAAACCAACATTTGCAATACACTGGGATGGATGGAACAGGTGTTCATCTCTAAATTGTAACATAAACCAAACCACTTCCACTGGTAAACCTTGACAGCAGGTGAATCTGCCATGAACACAACGTTCTTTTGTCACCAACATAAAGACCATTCTCACTGTGATCTAGTTAGTGGCATTATCTAATTTTTCAATCATGGTGAAGGCGCAGTGTCGACTCTCACAACCAATCAGAACAAATTTGACTCATAGGTCAAAGCTTTGTTAGTATATGAATCTATGAATACCTGAGTGCTTTTAAAACCTGTCATCTGCGATGTGTGTCTGGTTCGAGGCAGCGCGAGTCATCAGATAATCCAACTTGATCGGCTATGTCCCACTGAATCAGGGTCACAGATTAAGGACCCCCACAGGTCCGTAGCAATCCACAAACAAGTGTAACATGTTGCTCAACATCATTGATCAACACAGCAGCAAGTCGCTCAGCAACAATATGTCACTGTCTACTGCACACATTCAAAACCAGCACTTTTATTCTGACACAGGCACACACCCTCGTTGCAGAAACAGTGGCCAAAAAGCACGACACATACGACACATGTGACTCTCGGTTCTGACAACACCGAAGTAAAGTGACTGAACCAGCAACCATCAAACACAAAAACCAACAACTTTCCTGCTCTAAGTCAACAACAACAACATTACTAACCCCAATATCCAAACTGGTCTGGTGCACTTCAGCACAATGTTCCCTCCCTTTGCCAAAAACGTGGACGTGCACTGTGCACCGTTCCCCAGAACCAAACGCTGTGAGGAGATGGCAGGCTGGGAACTGAGCCCACTAACGTTGCTATTACTTCAGATAAACATGTGGGGGGGCATGCTGCTTGAGAGCATCATGTGAGGTGGGCCGTGAGACGACGCTTCCACGCAGGACATTATGGGTCGAAGTGGCAGCAGCTGGCTGAGCAACACTGTGCAGCTTCAAGTTTTGTGGCTGCCGCCGCCACACTGTGGAAGGTGAAGATAGAGATGTTTTCATTCGGCCTGAGGATGAAGAGATCCGTTGAGGAGTTTGCAGTGAATCAGGGCAAGGCAGAGGTCGCAGGTGCCTTCTTGATTCCTTAATTTGGATCGTCAAACCAGAGGTTCTGATGACAGAGAAACTTTCATTTCCATTGTTTTCCAGTTCTCGTGTACACGTCGACCATCATCGGATATTCGCATGCTACCTGTCTGGAAAGCTGGAGGTCTGAGCTTCGGCAGTAAGATATCACCTCTTGTTTAAAAAAATGTTTTGTTTTGTTGTTACAAGAGCTGTAGAGCTAAAAACAATCTGAAGCTAAATTCATTTTGAAAGTTTGTGGCTAACGGGAACTTCAGTCATTTTCAGTCTGTTGAGTGGTTCTTTGGAAAGCAGATTGCAGGTTAGTGAAGCTTCTGGAAAAAGACACCAACCACATCATTACAACATACATCATTGTGTGATTTCCCGGGAAATGGCAATGGAAATGGAGACTTTCAGCTGGAAGGTTCACAGGCCCAAGCGGAGCCTTTCCTGTCTGCTGTTAGATGGGAAACACACCAGATCACCTCACAGTAGGTCAAGTGTTCTTCTTCATAGATTCTTCAGTTGGTGGTTTGGATCTGCTTTAGGCTTGAAGGTACCACCTCCTGCTGGACCTGCACGCTCAGTAAGTCCTGCAGGGAGGGAGGATGGGATGGGGGCACGGGGGCGGGGGGGGGGGGTGCAGTGGTTTATGGGGGGTTAATGCAGTATGGTGCTGGCTCTTCTGGCTACACTCTGGTTTCATTGGTTTATATTTTGGTCATCTGTAAATCCTGATTGTTGATCTGTTCAGTTAAATCTGGGATCTTTGTTGGGGGAGGAGGGGGGTCTGTGAGTGAAGAGGTGAGCTCACGTCAAGCAGCTTAGAGCTGAAATCCGCTGTGAGTGGAGCACTCTGCGGTATGTGCGGAGGTAAAAACAGAGTTAGAGGAGCTGGCTGCGGGAGGGTGGGTGCCACATTAGACACGCATTAAGTGCAGAGGCAGCAGATAAGCTGCAACAGATGTGTTTGGGTGTTGACATTGTTTTTATTTGCAATCTGATAGATCAAAATGCTTCACCACACTAATAGGCTTTTATTCTGGTACATTTTAGATCCCCCCCCTCCCGTACGCACACACACACACCCACACACACACACACACACACACACACACACACACACACACACACACACACAC
>JASSRZ010001072.1:0-10000 GCA_032164315.1 Malacoctenus gilli
ACACACACACACACACACACACACACACACACACACACACACACACACACACACACACACACACACACA
This sequence comes from Malacoctenus gilli, assembly GCA_032164315.1. NCBI lineage: Eukaryota > Metazoa > Chordata > Actinopteri > Blenniiformes > Labrisomidae > Malacoctenus > Malacoctenus gilli. The sequence goes on from JASSRZ010001072.1 coordinate 70, forward strand.
CAATGTGTAGCCAGCACACATCTGGTAGTCAGGTTATTTTTAAAACTGGCGTCTCTCTTGCTACTAATGATTTCAAGACTGCAATTAACTATTTCTGTCCTGATGCTGGTGAATGGTTTTCACAGGCCTCAGAGGCCTGACAGAGCTGTCAAACATATGCACACACACACTCACACACACACTTTCAAGTAGGATCCTGCCAAAATGAGTTACTGTGATTCAAGCTATAACACAGATGCTCCGTACCTGGAGACCTTTTCCTTCGCTCCCTGAGGAAACATGTTTCTCTGCTGGTAATACTCATGTTAGTGTGTAACAGAGTACAAAGCTGTACATGCTATGTGTATGTGGAACACACACAGAAAGAAATATGGCTCCACTTGTGCAGCCAGCAATGAATTTAAGATGTGTTTGGGTGTGTTTGGGGAGTCGATACAGGCGAGGCGGAGGCAGGAAGGAGAGGAGATGATAGTTTGCTGTTCGAATTCTGACTAAACAATAGGAGGCGCTGTCATCAGTATTCGTGCAGTTCACTTTCAATATTGCACCTCTTAATTCATTCCTGTTTCTCTGTCACACTGTCAGTGTGACACCAAACCACCCACACAGACTCCGAGAAAAGCAAGATTTCATTTTTTCCAACAGCAGAATCATGAGCACAAGTTACATATCTGTGTTAAAAACCACAAAAAGCACACATATAATGTGTGTACTTTTGCTACGACCAACGCAACATGGTTATATTACAGGAGAGGACGCTACCAGAGATGTGAGCTGCAAGTCTGTTTGCTTTACATGCAGGTTGAGAGTCACACAGTGATGTAGGTTCAATCTGTTGACTCGTGATCGATTCCAGACGATCCGGTGGAGTTTGCATGTTCTCCCTGCTTGTGTGCGAGTTCCCGAGGTGACGCTGTGGTTTTTGCTCTCCAATCCAAAAACATGTTTGTCTGGTAATTGTTGGCCATGTGTGTGTTTGTTTCTCTGTTTGTCCTGTGAATGACGACCTCGGCAGACCAGATGGTTTACGTCCACAAGTCTATCTGGATCCGCTCCATTGAAAACCACCCACTGCTACATAGTCATAGAACCAGTTGAAATAGACCTTTGCATGCTGGCTCCTGCCTCTGTCAAATGTAGCAATACATTAACAACTTTTCAACTGTTTTATTAGGAACGTTTGCGAACAGTTCAATGAGGACTTGGGAATGTTTTTTGTAAAAAGAAATCAGCAGCTTTCTGTGACTTGTGTTTCCAAAGGTCAACGTGACACATCTGAGGCTGCAGAAAAAAAACCCCGCCAACGCGTCCGACATCTGCCAGAAATAATCAGTCTTTCTGACAAGTGATCGATTCGGTCTCCTTGGTGACAGCGTATTAACGTCCGCAGCGACAACGTCATTTGGGAAGCGCCGCGATGAAGTGCCCTCAGTTGTCCTGGCAACCCTGACGGGGCAGGTGCTTAGGGAGACAAATCGACTGGGAGATGGGGCGAACACACTCTCACTCCTCGTCTGTCGGCCTGTCTCCCGCTCGTGTACTCACACGCGCACACACGCGAGCCGCTTCGAATGACAGCCACCTCCGTCATCTCATGTTACAAACATACGCAAGAGAGACAAAGGGCACTGAGGCGGTGCTCCGTTGGACTAGATAAGTCACACTGCCTTTATTCTGGTATCAGAAAGAAACGACAATCTCTTCAGTTCATATTTTGGAAACAAATAGAAATGCTTAAATCAAGTTACAACAATTGTATTATGTATACTTGATCATGGTGAGCAAGATGAGCGTTAGCCTGTATTGTCTTTACACCTGATGAAGTCAAATGCATCACATAAAGCTGAGCTGACTTAAACGACTTGTTTGGTGCATTCAACATGTTCTGGTTTAGTTTCATTCATAGCTTTTATTTTAAAAACACACAGAGCTGACACTGTACTGTCCATCAAGCTGCTGCTATAGAGTATGATTTAAAAAAAACATGAATATGACTATAAATGAATATAGAAAAAACACACTTAAGACAATGACACACTAAGATATAGAATAAGATTAATGAAATAAATGCAACACATTTGGCTCTGCAACCTGGTTTCAAACATCACAGTGCGTCGACACTGTTGCTAAACACTGAAGGCTAGTTCGATGTGTAACTGGTACCAGCTGATGTGTGTAATTTATCTGTATTCTGATGTTGCTGAATCTTTTTTAATGAATATTTTACATATCTAGTTTTCCAAGGTGACCAGATTAAATTGTTACCTAACTGATGACCTCGTGTAAACTACTTCTTGGTATTTGACCTTTGAAGTTCATGGTTCTCCGCTTCCTGATATAGATCGTAACTTTGGGACGAATGAGAGAATCAGAAACGAGACACACGCTGCTGACAGGTCTACATCACCACAGCTTAATGCACTTTTTTTAAAAGGAAAGGTCTGATTGGCAAAAACATTCACAATTGAGACACACAAGTAGTCAATACCTTTTAAATCAGTCAACGGTAATTGTCATCAAGCTTTCATTTTTATAAAGCAGCAGAAAAACATGCAGGATACGAAGGATTCAAACTATTCGAAAAATAGCTTCACAAAACTAAGACGACAAATGTCACAGGGAGAGGAAAAAGAAAAGGTTGTTGGGGAAAAAGGTTAGAAAAAGAAGAGAAAGAGAGAGAGAGTGAGAGATGGAGAGAGAGAGAGAGAGAGAGATGGAGAGAGAGAGAGAGAGAGAGAGAGAGAGAGAGAGGAAGAGAGAGAGAGAGAGAGAGAGAGAGAGAGAGAGAGAGAGACTGGCAGCAGTGGAGGAAAAACAACATGAGGATGAGGCCGTCAGAGCTCAGTACCAGCAGAGGAGGAGGAGGAGGAGGAAGAGAAGGAGGAGGAGGAGGAGGGGAATGAATGTGCAAATCTGATGTATAATAAATGACCTCTGGCTGATGCTTTGCCCTTTTTCTTATTTTCTTTCCGTTTCCATGCCTCTCCGTTTCCTCCTGCTTTCGGTTGGCGGCCCTCCTTTTTCTCCCTCCTCACATTCGCGCCACTGTAGCATTTCTCCCTTCCGAAAACCTTCGTTCCTTGTTTCTGTTATCTGCCTTTTCCATCAGCCCCTTCTGCCACTCAGCTGGTTTTCCTATCTCCGCAGGACGAAGCCGCTCCGTGTGTAAATGCTCTATAATATACTGCCTTCACACTCTTTTCGTCCTGCACCGTAATGTCCCTTTTAAAAGACACGACATCCACGATACCATATGTCATCTGATATGACATATTCAGCCGTGTGCTCGGCCGCTACGCATTCAAAGCGGGCATCTGTGTGCGTGCTCGCCCGGGATTACAGACTTCCTCCGTCGTCTGATAAAACGCTCTGGCGTGGAGTCCTGTGACGGAGCCCCCCCGCCCCCGCCCCATGAGATGCTCAGCAGCATACTGGATGAAGCGGCGCCTTCCACCGACACAATCTCTTTTTCGCCCTCAGACAAAGCCGAACCCATTACAAGATTGGGTTTCTCCTTATATTTGAAACGCCGTAAAATACTTCCAGACGTCAGAGTCGCCAAGAGTTTGGCCAGAGCCTCTTCCCCCCGAAGAGAAGCGCCTCTCTTCAACTCAAATAGGACCCAGCTGTGAGAAGTAAACGCCTCCTCCATCAGGAAAAACAGTAGTGGACGCACTGAGAGGTTTCGCCGACAAAAAATGTCATCAACAAAACTTCCCTTAAGCATATTTAATGAAAGCGTTGATCGGCGGAGGAGATATTTGCGCTCAGTTATTAAAAAAAGAAGAAAAAGTTAAGATTGGTAAAAGTGGAAGGCATTTAACTAAATTCTTTTCTTCATAAATGTAAGTTCCCAAGTGTAGAGTAGCATGTATAAGTGCCACAGGACACAAAACCTCACTTAAGGCTTTGCTCTGACATGTTGGACAATGTCCAGCCGGTGTCCCTGCACGAACTGACCCTCCGTGAGAGAGTTCAATGTGAAGACGAAGGCCACCGGGCTGCTGGAGGCCATGGAAATGAAACATAAATCCACGCGAAGCGCTCCGAAGAGGTGGCGAAAACATACAGTCAAATACATATTTAAATGTGTCATTTAAATATCGAAAAGACACAAAAAGATAAAGAAGTTAAAAAGACACAGCAGACGGCGATGAAAAGAAATAGGCTCATGAAAAGAGTTTCTTTGTCTGTAGGCCACAAACAGGTCATTACAGGACAGACGATGGTTTAGTGAGACTGATTGACTTATTCGCTCAGGCCGACACCGATTGTAATGTAGAGAAGAAGAGGCAATTGTCCGGCGAGTTCTCGACTGCTGCAATTCAATTAGTTAATCAGGAAGGAAGTCACACGTTTTGCGGACCGAAGACTGCTCATAGACGAGGCCGTTCCACTGAAAACATACGTAAATAAGAGAAAGCAGAAGCTGTAAAGCCACAATCAGGCAGTAAGTTCAGTGTCTGGGGTTCGTCAGTATCACCTCTGAAAGCAAATGGACTCTTTTTGGCTGGTGGCGAAGCTTGTTGGCAATAAAAACCATTCTGGTCGAAAGTCTGTTTATTTTCTTTTCGACTTGCATTTGAGGGATGAGCAGCCAAGGTGAATACGTGAGTTATAGCCGTGAAAACTTTATTCTCTGCTGATGTCAATACTGAGGCACTAAAAGGGGTATAAACATGTTTTCCAGCAGGATGCAGTTTGTTGCCAAGTTGAACTGAAAAAAAAGGTAAAATGTCCAACTAAAATGTCTTTCCTCGGTGCTACATTCAGAAACTCCGTCTTTTCCTGATGTTGTTGAGTAAGCAGCGCTGGGAGCCAGCGGCTGGGCCTCATGTATGTTTCACGTTGCATGTCATCATTGTATACGCATACGTGAGCGGCGTTAACTCTCCCGGCTTCCTGTGCTGCAGTCTATGACAGATGGCTGCTTGCTGACAGATGCATCGGCTCAGGACCGTCGTCTCCGGTCAGCCAGCCAGCCAGCCAACCACGAGCTGACAGTCAGCTCAGTGCACTAAGCCGATCTGTTGCCCCGGCAACCGCTATTTCGGCTCCACCTTCGCCCCGGAACATGGCGGGGTCAGATGAAATATTGGTAGGACACCTTAAAGGAGGAGTTCATCTTTCCTTTCCCACACAGACACACGTTTACTTCCTCCTCTACCTTCACTCTCTCCATCATCAGCCTGAGAATCTCCTCTGCCTGCTTATTTCTTTGCTTCTTTGGATGTTTTCCTCAGCGGAGAAGCAGTGGGAAGGAGGGGAGGCGAGGAGAGGGGAGGAGGGGGGGAGGTGCAACCCCTGTTGGTGAGGCAGCGGCTTGGAAACTCATCTGGTTGTAATAAGGGCTCCACTCCGCTACTGTGACTCATGCAGGCGCACACCCACCAGACTATTACGGGCTTATTTAGCATGTACGGTCATTAGACCCGCTGACCATTGGAGCCGAAAAGCTGCGCACCAATCGGACCGCACGCATACACCCAAAGAAAACACACCTTTGCCCGAAAAAGGCCTGCGGGACAGAAGGGGCCGTTTGAGCTGCAGTAATGACAGAGTTTCTTGTGTTGATTGAAGACTCCGTCTCAGGATTACTGGGACCAAATTAATCACTTCCTGCAGTTTGCTCCAGCTGAAGGTCAGCTTTGTAGAGCGGGAACGCAACAACTGCACCGTTCCTGAACATCAAAGCTTCAGCGTCCTGTCTCGTTCTTCAAGACGTTCCTCCTTCAGCAGATGGAACCAGCGATCCCTCATCACTGAGATTCAGTTCGGTTCACTGTAGTTACATCAGTGACTGTTATCTTTCAACCACAACATACGAAACATCATCTGGCAGCTGAGTAACGTTTCTCAAGAAGTTCGTCTTTGTTTTTCTTCTCTGATATTTTGTTAATGTCGTTACAGGACGATCAGGGAGGAAAATCAGAATCAAATCCAACAACCAATGAACTCCCTTTATACTTGAATGACTGATGGCTTTTGTTTCATTGTTATTCGACTGAAGCTTCAGTATTGATCCTCGTCGTGTGACACTTGAGCCCACCTGAGCTCCAGGTGAAGGCAGACCTGGACAGTCACACCTGGGAACCTCCTGTACCTGTTTTTTAAGGGGCACTGTGAACAATTACAGCACACGCTGCCCCTCATATTGAAGGTACTGTTATTCAACTTAAAATGCTATTCAACTGCACTATTCAGGTTGACTGTGTGTGGTGTATGTGAGCTCGGGTGTGATTCATTGTGTTTTCCTAATTGCACTTTGAGAATAAAATAGAAACTTGAACCACTGAGAGAGCTTCCGGTCTCAGATGGGACAGAAATAATTCAAGGAGCTAAAAATCCATCTGACATCTTGATGGGATCGCCTCCGATCACTGTCTAGATGTTTGGAGGTGAGCCCTGCTCAGTGGTCTTAACCCCCCCATAGCTTGATCAGTGATGGAAATGATCAGTCGTGACACCTCAGGCCTTCGGAGGAACATTAATCCCTCGTGAAGCCCACCAGGACCCATGGCTTCATTCAGTGGGGGGCTTCCTCCTCTGAATGTCCCGTGTCACAACATCTCCGTACAGATCAAAAGGAACAGTAATTCAGTGATCGATTAAAAAAACGTTGCCAGTAAAATTGATCCACCTCAGTGATGTGGATCTCTGAATCACGACTCGCGAGCAGCACGCAGAGATCCTTATCAACCAGCAAAATGGCGGCTTTGCGTGGCTGATCCCACAATCTATCATCTCGGCTCCTCTGAGGTGATGCAGCAGGCCCCGCGCCCCCCACCCCCCACCCCTCCCACTGCACGGGCAGACACGCACGCACACCTGCGCCCCTCCCCGGGACTCCCGTGGTTTTTTCCGAGGGCCGTCAGTCACGCAGGTCATGTCCGCGCGCACAAAGCCCGAGCATCACCAAAGCTGCTCTGCGCAATAGTGCGTGATGTGTTTGTGGTATCGCAGCGGGTGGCGGAGGCTCCCCACCGCGCGGAGAGGAGGGGGGCGAGCGGACCGCAGTGTGAGACGGACCCGGGCGTGCGCGTAAAAACTGACCAGCTTCGTGCGTCCCGGGGTTGTCGGACATCTCCAGCACCAGCAGCTCGCGGCGCTCGAAGCTCTCCCCGATGGTGTAGATGCGGGCGATGGTGGGACACTGCAGCCACACCGACACCAGCGCCTTCCGCAGCTCCTCGTAGCGGTGGTACTCGAAGGAGATCCCGCCGTCGGTGGCGGCCGCGCCGGCCAGGGCGGCCACTGCGGCGCCGAGCAGAAGTGCCGAAAGGAAGGGTTTCATTTTGACGCGTCCTCGTTCTCCGCTGTAAGCCCCGTCTGCCCGCGGCTTGGTCACAAGCCTTATCTGCGTGCTGCAGCCTTGCCTTCAGGATATAAATATCTCTCTCTCTCTCTCTCTCTCTCTCTCTCTCTCTCCTCTCTCTCCCTCTGTGATGATGCGCTGCTGTACCTGAGCGCAGACGAACGTCAATGCCTGCGTAAAGCCGTGCAGTAACTCGCCACGTCCGGCCGCACCTTTCAAAATAAAGATTTCTTTCACGCATCATGAGGAGGTCCTGCCAGAAAATAAAATTATTTTGCAACTTTTATATAGTTATATACAAACATCGTTTTATCTCACCTTGCATTGTGAGTAAAGAACAAATGCACGGAGGTAAAAGAGACTGTCTGAAGATGATAAAATTTGAAGTCACTGAACATGGATAAAGGACAACCTTGATTGAGTTCATTAACAAATAACATTGGTGTGTGTAATTTGAAGACTGTCTTCTTTTTTGGTTTCATTACATCGAAATGAATGCAGAAAGCTAAAGACAACGTAGCGATAGATATATAAAAATATTGTCTTTCCCCCTTTTGTGAATTTAATGTTTGATGAACTGAACATCAACTCTGAGAATGCGTCTAAAAACTGCATCGTTTAATCAATAATGGATCAAATCCTTTCAAATCCTACAATCGTAAATCGGGGTTTAAGTTGTCCGTTCATTCATTCTGCTGATGTTTCGCTGATCCTGGATCTGCCCCTCTTCCTGTCGGGTGTCTACTGCTGCTCGCGCGCTTGACGCAGCGGTCGGGGTGTGACCACAGTGCTGCAACAGCACAGTGGATGTGGAGCCAGCCCGCGTTCAGCGGCGCTTCCCTCCTCTTTGCCTTGGAGGACCTGCAATCTTGACGCCTCTCCCTGTCGCATCACGCCTCATCTGGCGGCATTAAAAAGTTCAGGGGTGAAGGTGGAGGGTCATTTGAATCAGGGGTGTTAATCAAGGACACCTCAGGTCCTTAAAGGTACAGAAAAACTTCATATCAGGCCACACACACTGTGCTACTCAAGGAAAGACTGAGGATATTTTCGAAAGAAGTTTGTTCACATTTTATTCTGATATGGCAGAAAACAATAAAAAAAGACATAAAGCAGGTTTTGGGTTGTTGTTTGGGATAAAGTAGAAAATCAACCTTTTAGTTCATAAAGATTAAAGAGGCTAATACAACCTGAAAGTGACTGAGCGTGGATCCCTTTTGGAAAAACAACACATATTGAATTGGCATCAAGAACGCTTTTCTTGTTTAAAGGGCTGATGCTGGGTTTACATCAGGGGGTGTGTAACCTCTGACCCTTAGGACGACAAATGCAGCCCCAATGAAGGTGAATTTTCTGAACATGCTGCAGGAACGCAGGAACCTTGTTTTCTTCTCAGTTTAGCCTGACGAGAAGCTATCAGATTACACCTTTCTGAATGTACGTTTTAGGTGGCAAAACTAATGTAAAGCTTTGGAGTTGTCTAAATTGAAGTGTTGCAAGGTGCTCATATGAATGTTTTGGCCCAGTTCAGATAGTCGTTGACAGCATGTGGCCCTCAAACTAAAACAAAAGTCACACCTCTGGCTCACTCAAAACAGTGACTAAGAAAGCAGATCAGGAAATATAGAAAAGAGTAAAGAAAACGACTCTCTTAGTTTAACCGAAGAGGAAGTGCTAGAGTGCAGACACTTTCAAGGGTGTACAAGAAGTGTTTCATGAGAAGTCGCCACAGTGCAGCTGTTTTTCATCTGATAACGAGCGAATGCAAAGTCAGAATGACGTGGTTGGGTTTTTTATTCAGCATCTCTTGAAGGAGCACACAGGACCTCTTTTTGTAGGCACAGAATGAAGTGAAGTCAACACAGGGTGCAGTCCACGTCTCATACACCTCTGCTGTGTTCCCTCACAAGACGAAGTGACGGATGTGTGTCTCGCCGAGTTCGTTCCTCCGTTTGGACAGAAAAAGACGTGCGTCTCTGAGCGAAGGCCCGAGCGCCTCACTGCACCTTCTTGTCTTCCTGTTTCTGCATGTACTTGTTGAACTGGTTGTCCGTTCCCAGCAGCTTGTCCCACCAGGTGAACGTGGAGGCGTAGTTCCCAACGAAGTTCATGTGGTGGAAGTCGTGGAAGCGAGTGCCGGCATAGAACGGGATCAGATGCAGCGGGTTCAGAGGGATGTCGTAACCACTGGCGGGAAATGAACGCAGACAGTTGGCGTCAGAAAAAAAGATAAACAGACATGGACCACAAACATTTACAATACAACTGACAGGGACAAACACTGATATTGAAAGAGAATTAAACAATCTCAACAAAAATGTACATTTGTACCACATTTCACAAGCATGGCAAATTTTCCCTTTTCATTTTTGGTTGTTGGTTTTATTTTTGAACGTTCAGCTAAAATAAACCTGTTTATATGTATGAACTTAAACTGGTATTGTGACGTGATGATGTAAATGAGAGCAACAGAACAGGTACTCTGACATTTAAATATTCTGATACACTGTGCCTGTGTACAGACACGATGCGCTATTTGGTGTTCTATGTTGCCCTCTAGTGTTCGAACATAAGTATTACAGTTGTAGACAGCAACGCAGCAGCAGCAGTTTCTCA
>JASSRZ010001073.1:0-11027 GCA_032164315.1 Malacoctenus gilli
TGTGTGTGTGTGTGTGTGTGTGTGTGTGTGTGTGTGTGTGTGTGTGTGTGTTTGTGTGTGTGTGTGTGTGTGTGTGACAATATCTATTTGTGGAGTCAAAAATGAACCCTGCTGGTTTTGAGGAAGAAATAATCGCTCGTTCGCTTATTGGCTGTACTTCTTTTATTTTTTTCTTCTGCTTCTGCAAAATAAATGGCATCTGTTAAAAACAGACAGACAGACGTGTCAATATATACACAAAGGCATTAAAAAAAGATTCCAAAGGAATTTAAAACAAACCAACAATGGCATGTTTTGTTGGTTCGGTGGCTTTTGAGACACACAACCGTTCGTGGGTCATGCCTATAACAAAGTGCCACTCTGGGTGCTGCTCTTTGAGGAAAAAACAACAATGCATAAGGAACAAGGAAACGAATGACTTACCAACAAACTGTGGTGTTAAAGTGAAGTACAGTCTGATAATGTGTTGCTCTGCTGTTTAACAGCAGCTTTAATGAGTTGGTTCAGGCTGTTAAAACCATATAAAACTACATTGTGACAGCAGCACACGTATTGAAACTAAGACTCACCTGCTCCTATGTGGAGACTCATCAACCTTTAAACTTATCTTTTGTCCCTCCAAGTACTGACACACTCCTGCATGCACACATACACACACTCAGAAACACACTGCTCCTTCTACCAGTTAATATTAACTCGTTAAAGGTGCTGTAAGCTCATGTGGTGCTTTGGGCAGACCTGCAGAGTCAACAGCAGACAGCCAGAGCAGCAATAAAACTGCGGTCTATTTATAACCGTCTGATAGGAGATATGCTCACTGAAGCCAACTGCACACCGTGTGTGCTGTTTTGGCTATATGTAACCATGTTCAAACGTGGGCAGTTGGGAGTAACGCAGGAACCAAAGGAAAACGTACTGCAATTTCATCAGAAATGGTCCAAATCCAACGGTGTCCAAGCCCGCCTGTTGTTTACTGTCACAGATATGGATTGTCGATCCAAAATACCAAACTTCAGTTGGTCATTACCGAACTTTTCAGATGAAAAGTTAAAAACAACCGGAAAGATTCGCGCGCAGTTTTAGGCTTCCACAACTCAGACATGTTGAACTTTCAGTGTATTTGCTCATCCCATGAATGCACTTTCCTTCTAAATGTAGCACCGTTTCAAAGGCCAATAATTCAAGTTTTCTCACAGATTGCTAGATTGCTACTTATTTCTTCCACCATTCGTTCTTGATGTGTTGCTATGTTTTAGTTCACAGTGAAGTTGTGGTCACCGCTGTGAAACTGCCCCCCCACCACCTTAGCACGTTAGCTTAGCTGGTGACCAAGATTTACCTGTAGGTGTGAGTGTGTGTGTGATTGTCTGTCTGCCTGCGTTAGCACCGTGATGGACCGGGACCTGTCGGGGGGGGGCTGAACCCCGCCTCTCACACAGTGTCAGCTGAGATAGAACTCCAGCCCCATCTGACAGAGCTGGTACAGAGGGAGGATGGAGCTCAGTGTGGAGATTAAAAAGAAAAATAGCTCTTAAAGCTTTACTATTGTTCTGTAATGAGCCAAAAGTTGGCAGATTCACTGCAACATGGCACGATGGCAGAAGACAAATAAAAATAACCGTTGCGCATCTACAGTTTAACAGTAATCAGGCTCAATGTGACTTTTTTAATGACCCAAAAAGCATGATGTGGAAGAACCAAATTAACTCTAAAAAAGCATCTCCTACTTTGGCCTCTTTTAACGGAGTGTTCTGTTTCAGGTCGAGGGGCAGGGCAAAGCGGAGCGGCGTTGGAGGAACGTCCTCCTGTCGCGCGGACTTCATGCTTTTTCATGCTGCACCCACACAAGGACAACAGGCCCTCTATCTGTCTTCCTCTTCAGCTGTCACGCTCAGACAGGACTTTATCATCTCTCTGCCACTTCCCCTTCCATGCTGTTCTCGACTGCCCCCCCCCCTTCCTTGTGTCTCATCGCATTAATTTGTCCTATATCCTCGTTCGCAAGTCCTCTGGCTTCCTGTAACCTGGATCTGTTCTTCCTGCTCGCTCTCTCCTTTTCTCGATTTTTTTTTCCCCCCGGCCCCTCCTCGCTCGCGGTGCAACATCTGCATTTCTCATCTCCCATGGCAACCTGCGGAGGCTACCGCAGGCTGCGGGCGCATCACACAGGCTGCCTGGCTCCCTGACGACATGACAGACACGCTCGTCAGCTGCGAGAATTCGCACATCTCAATGTTGGGTCAAGAAGATAATCATCGGCGAGATGAAAACCAAAATCACAGTGGGGCAGCGATCTTCATGTCTCACTTTAAGACTGGACGGATGTCACAGCTATTTTTTTTTTTTTTTCAGCTCCATCCGAAACACTGATTGAAAGATTGTGAGACGAGCAGGACGGAACTTCACTTGGACGGGCCCCCGCTTCGTCTTCATTTTCCCTTTTCAAGCGAAAATTACTTCTGCAAGCGACACAAGAACTTCCTTGAAAAAAAAAGGAAAACAGTGGCAGGTGGATGAAGAGACGAGCTGAGTCTGACAGCCTTTATCTCTCTGCCAACAGATGTAAGCACCCCCCCTTCCAAAAAAAAAATCCTCAAACACGCTGGGCTCCATCACCTTCCCGCTACGCTGGCAGATATTTGCACCTTCACACATCTGTATCGGATTTTTTCAAGTCAATACTGTTTTGGCGCTCGGTCCCTGGGTTACGAAAGAATGTTGTGAAATCTCGCGCACGTGGGAGTAAATCAGCTATAAATAAGACAGGAAAAACTGCAGAAAGTTTCAGAGCTGCGCAGGATACTGAAGATGTCACAACAGTGGCTGCACGGACACTCACCAGCAGTTGTTAATGTGGATGTGAGACCAAGCATGTTTCAGAGCTGCCTCTGCGAAAAGTTTGGTTCAAAGGGTTTCCCTCAGCATAAGATTAATCCCTGTATTAAAAGCTTGTTGAGAGATTCATTGACATGAACCAAGACTCAACTCACTCATTCACTCCGATCTGCCTTCAACCTGCCTTTTAATGCACATCTCAGCCGCCCTTGTGTTGGATTTACAAATTACTCGACATGCCTGTTGAACAGTCAGCAGCAAAGGTTCAAGTTGCTTTTGATCTGACTCAATGTGACTCACTGAGCCGGACACATCTGATGTAAACACAGGAGGGTTCGAAGTCAGCTCTTACCTTTGCGACGGCAGCCAAAACAAATGAGCTGCCCGCGTCTCACTCCTCCTCCTCCTCCTCCTCCTCCTCCTCACAGACCTTCCCTTCTCCTCCTCCACCCTCACAACAGGACTTCCTGCTCTCTCACTCTCAAAACTCTGTCTCTGCTTTTTTGACACTCGAAAATTCAAAACAGGAATGTCGAGTCAGGCTGCAAACTGAATCGCTCGGCAGACCAGAACCGGTCTGTCCACTGTTTAACACGCATACACACACACGCGCGCATGCACGCACACATAATTTGCTTGACCTGTGATAACAGTCAAATTTGAACCTACTGCAAGGTCTTTCCGACCCAGTTTATCACTGATCTTTTCACAAATGTTGGTGAGAATTATCAGACACTCTACAGCTTTTATGACGACAAACCACACAGTTCATATATTCTACGGTAGTTAAAGTACGAGCAATCTGTTAAAACTAGTTTCACTTGTATGTAAATTACTACATGTCAGAGATAGCAGTTAACGTGCCACAGTAAAATAGCTGTTGTCCAGTTGCAAAAAATCCTCCTATCACACCATTATTTGAATTTTTTAGATTTATTGGAAATATTTGAATTTCACTTTTCTATCAAAAAAGCTCATCTTGTTCCTGAGTGTTCTGTTTTGTGTTGTTTTTGTTCTCTCAAGTTTTTTTATTCACAGTTCCATTGACGCAGCTCTAACTATGAGCATCAGCTGGTTGTACGGCAGTCTTGTGCTTGTTGTTTCTCCTTCTGACACAGCAGAAGCTTCCTCCAAAAAACAGCAGTAAACTGACCTTGCAGGATGATGAACAGCTCTTTTGAGTCCGCCTGGGCTGTTCGAATTTGGGATGATTTATTTAAAACTGAGCATTGACAACTGACAAATTGATTAAACATTAGCCAGCCAGAGATGATTATTATTATTTTCTTTGTTTTCTGTAGGAATACTTCTAAAAGGGTGTCCTGTGATTATAGCAAATTGAACGCTTCATGATTTCTCACTGAGTGTGACGGCGATGACGACCCCTTTGGTCATAATACGGTGATGGATTGAGAGAAAAAAAAGAAATTGCTGGTCAGTGATTATTAATTCCCAGAAGTCAGACACAAATCGAATGGAAATGAATGTTCTCTGGCCTGAGTGGCACATCCCTCAAGTCATATGTAATCACCCTTTTCCCTATATGACAGCATATTTCCGTCTGTCCAATTTTCATGTTGGATCCCTCATCTCTTGTCTTCTCCTTTTTAAGACTATTATTCTAAGAAAGCACAATTTTTTTCAGGTGCCAGAGAATTAATAGTCATGTGTGAGCAGCTCAGTCGGGGACAGCGAGGTAAAGCATCACTACAGCGCACTACAGCGGTCAATGAAGCAAACACAAAGACAGCTGATCCTCCAAAATCTGTATTCATATTGACTTTGGTTCCACTCGGATATGTTTGTTTCACTTTGCTTCCTTTGGAAATTGAATTTGACTGAACTGAACCGCTTTCCGTTCAGGGTATCCGTGGTCCGAAAATGAAAGCCTCCGAACGTCCTCCCGTAACTAAGCGGGACTTGCTGTACACCGCTGGGGTGTCCAGCCACACATCCCCCTCCATCGCACAACCTTCCATCTCCAGGAGAGACGAGATGCGTCACAGTGTTTGAGAACCTATTTGGAATCCACGAATACCGACAATTTCACATGTGAGTAAGGCGACCGGCAGCCGCGGTAACGCGAATTAGGAAGGGAAACAAAAAGTCGGTGTGGGAGCAGGAATGACGTCCCGCTGGAACGGCGTCCTTTTGCACCCAGGATGCAGTCGCGATGTTATTTCCTCGTTTGGGTTTGTCGGTTTGCTTTGTGTAGCGCGTTTTTTGTAAAACTGTCATCATAAGTATGCCAGTGGCACAGCCGAGCTGCTGCGATCCAGTTTAGCATCCCGGACCTTTCTTCCCCCTGCCTCCAGTGGTAATCCCTTCCCCTAATGTCAAGCAGACACTGGGAAAAAAAAGAAAAAAAAGGATTACGGCGCTCCACGCCTCGAGAAGCAGCCGCAGCCAAACCGGGACAAAGAAGGACTCAGCGCACACAAACACTTCGACATGTTTTGAGCGATAATTCAAATTGATGCTTGGCAATCTCACTTGAAAAGAAGCTGAATTTTTTCTCGAGTCTTCATGCCTTTAAGTATCTGTGTCTTACAGCACACCACAAAGAAAATCCTCAGGCGGCCGACTGCGCAGGTTTGTTTTGTTCTTCTAATTCCTTACGTGCAGCATATCTGCAAACACTGTGTATTTGGATTAATGCGAGCGGAATACTTATGCGGCACAGCTCATTATGAGCACAAGCTGTCAGAAGATAAAGCAAGTCAATTGCGGCGTGGATTAGAAGTGACATGAATGACGTGACACGAAGCGGTGCCGGCGGCTGCTCCCCCAAAAAAAAAGAAAAAAAAGAAATTAGCTTTGCTCCAAAACGTTGTTATGTAATATGTGTCGCGCTGTAAACCATTTTTGTGACACTGCAGTTTGTCACTGTCTTGGAAATGCTTCGCTTGCTGAAGGTTTTTTTTTTTTTTGTCCTCCGAGGGCAATCCGGATAGATTTTCCACTCAGCCTAAAGGTCTGAAGGGGCAAAACATGTCAATGAGAAAGTCAATAAATTAATGTCCATCCAGAATGTGCTAATCCCTACATTTATGTGGACATGTGAGCGCGTGTGCGTGTCTGTCTTACCTTCATGCTGGGTGGGGCAGTGCGCGGCGGCGAGGGGGGACATTCTCCCAGAGGGACGTTGGAAATGTTCAGGAGCTCTTGTTTCCTGCGGAGAAAAAGCCAAACAAATGATTTTTATTTATCAACCAGGACCTCCCGAACGCTCCGCGCTAAAGACCTCTTTGTCTCCAGCACACTCATGCTGAACTGAACTGTTTTTCTCAGTCACCTCGGTGCAATTCTCACCAGGAACATTTGCACGATCCGTGTATTTCGCGGAACAATTCGCGCAAAGTGCGAAACCTCGCAGATATGTCACTGTCTCATAATGCATAGTTTCTGTCTCAGGAAAGTCCTCGTGTTTGCGGAAACTCAGAGTCATCAAAAGAGAGTCCAATTGCTTAGTTTTGTCTTTTTTGTGTTTGTGTTTTTTGGAGTGTTTTCCAAAGACTTCAAATCTTGATAACACGACCCAGAAATGCCTCAGACCGCGCTGCTCACGATTTGCACAATTGAACTCCAGTGAAGTTTGACATTCCTGATGAGTCTGGAGTTGCCTTGGAATCCAATGTAGCGCAGGGGAGTCATGTAAACACAAGACATATTGCAGTGATAACTGCAGCGTACAATGACAGAGCTATAGTATCATTCTGACAGGGAATAATACAGCGAATTTTGACTGTAAGCAAGTGGATGTCAAACTACAAAACAGTCAGTCAGTAAGTCAAAACGTACAAAGGTGACATGTTCTTATGCAGTGCAGAATGTTCCATGCTGAAACAGCATTTTACATGTGCTTTCTACCTGATTGTTTGAAAATTTACATTCAATGTGTTTTTTCCCTGAACTCTTCGACTTGCGTCAGCTGTTGTAAGTCTACGGATGATAACATGCTCCACAATTAGCACCCTTTTTTTATCAGGACTCTGCGTATGTGCTCTGCCTCTCCTTCCTCTTCTCGCGCCGTCCACTTCTCCTTTCTCTGTGAGCTCACCCGTCTTCCAAGACACCGATCTTGCATTTCTGTGCGGCAGTGTCACGGAAATGGCACACGCGGCCGTCGACTCGGTTCCAATATGTAACTCAACTTCAAGCTGAAACTACACGAAGCCACAGTAAGGTCAGCAAAGCCACGCCGAACGAAGCTTGACTGAGCGGAGCTGAACTAAGCTCAAACGGCACTTGAAATTTCTGCAATTGGGGAAATTGATTGTGCAGAAACAGCTGGAAACTTGACCGTCGACGTTCAGTTCAGTTTACCTTGTACCGGCACCTTTCAAAATGTAAGGTCACAAGTTGCTACATAAGCATCCATGCAAACACAAACAAGGAAGGTTTATTTGTACATACACACTCATTTTTAGATGTGTGTGAAACAGATGTTTCAG
Organism: Malacoctenus gilli; assembly: GCA_032164315.1. Taxonomy (NCBI): domain Eukaryota; kingdom Metazoa; phylum Chordata; class Actinopteri; order Blenniiformes; family Labrisomidae; genus Malacoctenus; species Malacoctenus gilli. The sequence goes on from JASSRZ010001073.1 coordinate 7,290, forward strand.
TGTAGGGAGGAAATATGTCAACCTGAAGGGTTGAGTCTGTGAAAAAACCAGCAAAGCATCATTTAGCAGCTAACTGTCCAAAAAAGTGACACCTGACTCTGGATGTCACTCAAAATATCACCAGTATTATGATGACAGAATCATGTCAGCAGAGTATTTCTACCTTCAGTGAGGCTTTTCCTTTGTTTTTTTTTCGATCCTTCAGCCCTGGTCGAGTTCATAATACGCGGACGACAGCGTCATTCAAACCGAGTCTTCAGGTTTCCGAACACCGTGCAACAAATCCAGCCGTAATTCACTGATTTACGGAGCGGCTGCGGCACAAAATATGCAGGCGAGTATCAGGTGGCTCGTTGCTGCTTTATGAAGCTCTCTGGAGGCCCGGCGGCCGAGACGGGGACTTAAAAAGAAGTCATTCGGAGTTCAGCGCTGAAAACCAACCCAGTCTCGCTTGTAGACGAACAGCCGCACAGACCGACACAAAGTTTGCTTCTGGTCCTTCCTAAAACCTGCACAGTCTCTCTTCACCGCGCTTCTCGCAAAAGACAGTCTCACATTAACAACTGATGTTTTTTTTGCACCCAAGTGATCATTAGTAGAATAAAATCTTTGTTATGATTTCAACTCAAAGTGGTATTTCAAAGAGATTCACTGATGTCATTGATCTCCTTAGAAAAAGGAGATGGGATGATAATGACGACAATAACAAGAAGAACACTTTTAAACTACATTTTTGTAATTGTTCACAAGAAATTGGTTTGCTTGTCTTTTGTTTAATTTGCAATGAGTATAATCAATCATTTTGTGTTGATCTCATCTACCTGTGTCAAGATACGAGCAGTAAGAAAGAAAAAAACTTTGTGGGCAACATCAAAGTAACTAAATGAATAAATCAAACATCAGCTCTGCCTTTCAAACGGGGATTTTGTTCATCCGGTGTGTGTGTGTGTGTGTTTTTTTTTTTTAAAGTTGTCTCTTGTTTTTTTTATAAGGCTCAAACATAGATGGAAACTGTGCCGCTGCACAGTCAAGCCTCCAGCCAGGAGGCATTTTGTCATTTCATGCCCCCTCTTTACCACGCGCTCAGCACTCACAAAGTGTCGCCGCCGTGTCACCATGTGCACGTTGAGCTGTCGTGTGTCAGCTCACAGAGACGCTGGATGGACAACGTGAGAATCAGCCAAGGCAAACAGGGAGCGCTGACGACGCCCTGTTTTTCTTTTCGACAGCCATTGTTTGTTGTCCCTTCGTTTCGGCCCTGCAGGTGACTGGAAGGCTTGTGTTGTTTTGGCCCTGACCCTCGACGACAACAACAACACAAGCTTGTTCGAACCACAGTTCCTGGATCAGATCCCGACTGTGCGTCTCCACAGCTGCCCCGCACGGACACACGACACCACGCTGGCTGGCTTTTACACTCCCACCTCAGTCTCTCTCTGCACTCAGACGCTGTTTGCGGAGAGAGATTACGTGTACGCTTGAAGGTGAAGGGGGAGGGAGCTCGAAATGGGGGGGGGGGGGGTGCTGTCCTTGCAGCCAGCACAGCGTCTATGGCAATACCGTTGCTACATCATCAAAACCCACCCAGGATGGGAGGCGGGGAGGGGCTGGGGAGGAGTAGACAGGAGGCGGCGTAGCATTTTTGCTGAGGACACCTCACGGAGAAAGTGAGTCACAGCGCCAACGTGTGCGAGTGGGACCGCTCTGTGGATGGCGCTTCCGTAGGGAGCATCATCAAAAAGTATGTTAACAGTGCCGCCCACCATCCCGAGGGATCGATTCCACTCCCCGCAGTTTAGGTACAGAGCCAACACGCTGTGCCGTCGCGGGGAGCGGCGAATAAGCAAACTCATTAAGGTTCGTCTCTCATTTCAGAGCAGCCTCAGCTTGTCCCTCTCATTTCCTCATAGAATTTTTGAGACTTTGAACATCTCAACCTGTGACACAAACCCAGAGGAGGACAGGCCCGATTGTGAGCGCGACGCGAACGTCGATGCATCGTGCTATTTTTCGCCGCTCAGATACAGGCGCTGTACTCGTTTTTCATCGCCACGGACTCGCTTTGTCTCCAATATCACTTTCTGCAAAAGTTAATTAAAAACCAGTTCGACTGAACCAAACAAAGAGACACTCTGTATCTTCAGTATTATCGGCAGGAAATTATGAGCTCAAACAGAGGGGGAGGTGCCTCCTGACGTCTTTGCCCTGCTCTCCCACGTCTCCAGCAGTTCAGCTGAGTTAAGAGATAATTAGTGAAAAGTATATTTTGACCGAGCAGCAAGTTGAAATGATCAGTGAGCAAAATTCACCATCAAAATCCGCTGAAACTCTTGATTTACATGACAGCACATCTGCTGTCAGGCCCCAACCTGTCCTGCACTCATTGTACAACACAACACAACATACAACTTGAAGGCATTTCTTGGGAAGCTTTTACTTGATACTCTGTTCTGTCAATGGAACAATCTCAGCAATGTGCAGACACCATATTTGACCGCACCCATCGAGGCACAGTTGTGCCCGAGCACATTTGTCTCATAAATAGTGCGGACGTCTGACAGGAAAAGAAACAAGCGCTGCTGGAATGAAATTAGAAAACACACCTGCTGGGCTCTTGTCTTTAGGTCATCGAGACTCTTCCTCACTCATACATCCCCTCTCATAACTTTGCAATCATGTAACAATTGAATTGATTGGGCAATTAAACTGCAGACCATTGTTAATCATTGTTACTCTCAAAAAGGAAGGCGGTGGAAGGTAATAAAGCAAACCTGGCAAGTCGATAGGGAACCGTAATAGAATGTTTTTACCTCTACTGACAATCACACACATAAACTGCTGCTGCTGCCCGAAATAGAAGCCCCAAAACATAACAAGCAAGTCGGATTCGGTGTCTCGCTCAAGGGCGCGTCTGTACATAGGCGGGTCAAGATGGGATTCAGACCGAAAAACACTGGGGAGAGGAAACGACTCGCTCTACCTACCAAGCTGCAGCCATAACAAGTCAGGAGGACGGAGAGAAGAACATTGTGTACATCGAATCTTCTGGCATGGCTGCGGTGATGAATTGGTGAATCTTTATTGAACAGCTTGATGTTTGCTCCCGCTGATACACATTCAGTTGTGCCTTGAAGGAAGCATCTGCGCTCTGGAGTGAAACATAAGGTCAAATTGCATTCAGTCGTCTGGCTCCGAGCCGGCGCAGACAACATGTGGCAGAAGCGTCCCAGTCAGCCAAAGGCCAGCGACTGCCATGCAATTACTTTTCCTTATTAAATACTAACTCACCGGAACATATGGCAACTGCGTTAGGTCGCATGGATCTCGTCTGGCTTCCGAAGAACAGCGGAATCTCGGCGGTGAATTTAATTAATCCGCAGCGGCCGACGCGACTGCGCAAAGGGCTTCGGGAAAATTCACTGCTGTTGGACGAGTTTTTTCGAGGCGCGACTCTACTCGAAGCTACGTTCTGCTGGAGATCGGGTGAGGTGGTTGTGGAGGACGGTTCGCGCTCTGCACTCAAATCGAAACAAGTACAAGTTGTACCTCGCTGCACACCAGCATGTCTACAATCCTGCTCCGTTTGATTGGTGCTAATTACAGATGATTCGACAGTAATTACATCTACACAGTCATCTTGGTAATGATGCCGCTTTAGCACGTGTGTGTGTGTGTGTGTGTGTGTGTGTGTGTGTGTGTGTGTGTGTGTCTGTGTCTGTGTGTGTGTGTGTGTGTGTG
>JASSRZ010001074.1:0-11026 GCA_032164315.1 Malacoctenus gilli
ACACACACACACACACACACACACACACACACACACACACACACACACACACACACACACACACACAGAGAAAACCATTCAAGTAAATGGAACCATTTCTACAAGTCAGTTTGTATGTACAGTAGATATTCAGGGCACGGAGCTGTGTGTGTGTGTGTGTGTGTATGTGTGTGTGCGTGCGTGCGTGCGTGCGTGCGTGCGTGCGTGCGTGCGTGCGTGCGTGCGTGTACCTTGTCAGTGTCAAAGTATCTCAGATAATCAAGATCCAGCTTGACCCATCGTCTCTGGTAATAAAGGGCCCTGCATGTAAAGAGGGTCACAGAGAACACATATTAAAAACAGCTCATTATGGTTTGCACAACTGGTCTTCTGTGTGCGTGTGGGTGGGTGTTTCGGCGTGTTGGAGGGTTGGGGGGGGGTCAGTACCCCTGAGGAGGATTCTTATCAAGCCAGCCCATCTTAATGACAGCAGAAGGCTGCGTGCTCTCTTCTTTGGCAGCTCCGGGAATTTTGCCATTGTTGGGCAGGTAGACGCTGCCTTGCAGTTTCTGTAGGGGCTCAGCTTGCCACAGTGTGGAACTGCACAAAAACAACCAAACACACATCAAAAACACTCAGCAGCTGTCTTTAAAGTGTTCCTGAAAGCCAAAAGGCTCATGTGGCATTTTTCATGATATTGAATGAGTTTTTATGTCGAATGAACAGCAAGTATTATATTCACAAGGAAGAGATTTAGCATTGCGATGTCACCAAACCTGTCCAATTCACCCTCCGACACCATATGCAAGCAATGCTGTTTTATGAATTCTTGTTTCAGTTTCAGCTGGTTTGAATGTTGCTCACTCATTATCATCCAAAAGCCCGTCGTCACTGCACAAAGAGTTGCTCCGCCGTCCGTGGTGACCAGGTACCTGCAGGGACATATCCTGTTGGGAGGAGACGATGGCCACAGAGGTTTCAGTCTTGGAGAATAGGAAGGAAGAGTGTGATTCAGGCTCTGCAGCCTCTTACCCTGTCTGGGGTGTTTATTTGATGGACACCGGGGGAGATGGAGCCTGAATCCTCGAAGTCATCGGAGTTATCGTCGAGTGAACCCAACCCTGAGTGACCACACAGAAGGTGACCGATGACGTGTCACCGAAATAGGCGCTGCATGTTTGTCTTTACAATATGAATGGATGAGTTTCGTCTCAGGGAATAAAAGGAGACATCAGGGGGAAAAAAAGGGATATCTTTGTCCAATCAGATTTTTGTACCATGTAAAAGACAGTCAGTTTGTTGTTAAAATGTTGAACATATCAGTTAGTTTGCTGCGACTCCTTTTCACTTGCTGCAGTCTCTCAAACAAGTTTTACAAGTTGAGCAATAAGAGGAAAATTACAAATATAAACCGAGTCATGTTTCCTCTGGTATGTTGAACATGTTACTGTTCTGGTCCCTTTTGTGGGAAACCATAATACCCCGACATACAAGAGAGATCAGGAACAGAAGTGGCTTTGCATTGCTTCAGGACCATCTGGAGATCATCAGCTCAATATAGCAGCTTATGACTGCTTTGTGTCTATTAAATAATAAATTCTCTTTTTTTTCAGAAACTGTTTTTAAGGTGATTTCCCTGTTACTGATAAAGATTGATAAAAGTCTGTGGTTACAGTGGGAAGTGCCACATGTCAAGGAAGTATTTCGACTTACATTAACAATGTTGTGACGAACCGGCTACTGTGCAATTGTGGCTCATCAGCAAGGGTGCGCCAGCACACAATGCAAAGGAAAGAATCATGCTGTGCCACTACAGAAGCTGCTCGTTCTTGCTGGCAGCACTCTGCCATGGCTTATGATGGTGTAGCATGAAGGTGTAGCTGATGGATGCCACTTCTCTGTGTATGTGTGAAAGCTGGTGTTGAACGCAGGACCGCAGCTAACATTGTGCGTCATTTGTGTCTTTTCCCAGGTCAAAATGTATCGCTGGAAATTCATGTTGACCTCTGAATCGCACAAATGAGTAAACTGCTGTAAAATCTGCATTTTTTTGTAACTTCCTTGAGTAACAACCCCCCCTGCATTTTTTCAATATAGAACAACATAAAAAAAAGCAAGGACTGAGAGGAGTCTCTATCTTACTGGAGCGATGAGGCAGCAGAGGGATCTTCCGAGCAGGCAGAGCCGGTTGGCCGTCGGCTCGTTCTGATTGTTGTGCGTTCTCTTGAGAGTGGCTCGTCCTGATGTGAGGAGGGATCAACAGCGGTTGGTCCCTTTCAACCTCATCCGTGTCCCTCTTGGTTGGAAGCGAGCTGGGGGAAAAGACCGGCATGGGACCAATCAGCGGCTGCTTGGAAGAGGGAGGCCAGTCTTCTGATAGTGAGTCCACCTCAGGGTGGATAACAGTCAGTCAGATCTTTGCAGCTTCTGTTGTCCTTCCAGGGGCATCCGACAGTGCCTCTTTTTTCAAACTATCAACCGCCAGAGCCAACTTTTACGATAGAGTTATGCACAGTTTCCAGGCAGACGGTGAAAAATGGAAAACTCCACACAAAAAGAGACTCCTGTACATCTTCCTTCAATCGAGACTCTAACCTGCTGGTCTTCCTTACTGGTACTGACGCTGCTGGCAAAGGTTGCTTGACCTGTCTAAACTATGAACACATCTCCCTTTGCTTCTGGCAAAAGCAGCAAGTCTGAACCTGCGCACCACCAGCCACTGCTGCCCTCCCCAAGTAAACACAGCATACCTGGGGATCTCCAGACAACACAGACACTCTCTCACGCAAACACATACTGGGTGCATGCAATGTCCAAGAACACAGGCTGCACGAGTCCTGAATTTGATCAGTATTGTGGTTGCTGCTGTCCTCAGAGGAAACCAGAACACCCAACTCGGCTCTGCTGTTCAAGGGGGATGTTTTTGCACAAGAAAATAAAGTTCTTCCCAAGCATTGTGCAGTGAAACCAAACAAATGTTTTCACATGCAAACTCTTGATTTTTTGGTCTAATTTAGGACCAGGGTCAAAAACCACTCATTCATCATCCGATCACTTGCACTAAAGGTGCCAGGCTGGTGACACAAACCCTGGTCCATGATAAAGTGTTTCAGCAAGCATTAGATTTTTCAGACTTTTACTTGTCATGATAAACTGAAAAGATAAGTCACTTTGCCTGCGGCACAATACAGAATGAAAACAAGTGTTCAGCCAGTGTTCAGTCTGCAGTGCAGTCATTGTGAAGGTGCTGAGCCTTTAAGTCCAGTAAGAGAGAGCAAACACTGCTGAATGACCTACTAAACTCATTAAAAAAAAAAAGTTCCTATTACGGTCTGTGTGTGTGGGGGGGGGGGGGGGTCAGCTCTGCTTGTGAGAATTTGACAGAGCCATTACGCAATCAGGTCAGGCTGCTTTAGGAACATTTCTGATCATGCATAGTCTGCACGTACAGCCTACTGTTATTTTTTTCCCCATATGAATATGAATAAATCTAGGCTGACCAAAGCGTCAGCAAGAATTAACAACATGTTTTGACACCATCAGAGTGTGATTATCAGGTAGCTTAACCTCTACCTTTTGACCAAGGTCTCCCCAAACCTGCTAGAATAATTTTTTTTTTTTTTTTTTCAAAAAGAGAGATAAAATTCTAACTTTGGCAAGGCTGCCACCCTGTTTTTAGACCAAAAGTTACAGCGGGATGAGACAGGATTTTGAAACAATAAAGAAGCAATATTAAAAGCAGAAAAGCATCACAGGAGGCCACAGAATTCTTTTTGACAGAAAGGGGCAGGTGAGGTTTTTCTTCCTATTGGCTTGCAACAATCATTTCTCTAAACATTTCGCAGTAGAGCTTATTTTTTTATTCTAGTTTTTCTTCAATGCTTTTACATCACACCTTTAACAATGCAGGGTTTTGTTTTTTGTTTATTTTTCCAAAAGAAGGTCAAATGTAGGTTGGACATTTTCCACCTTACACCTTCAATAAATTAAGCCTTAAGATGAATGACAAAAAAAGGGGAAAAAAGGATTTTAAAATGACTGAGGAAGCTGGGAAAGTCAGATGTGAGTTCATCAGCTTAGTTTGTGTCCATCCAGTATTGTGAAAGTTCCTCTTTATTCGTCCTTTTTTTTAATGCAAATTTATGTCACTGAACCAACTGGATAACGTTTCTAAATAAGATCACGGCTAAAAGCTGGGAACAGAATTAAATATTTGATTTGAAGTCATCAGTGTCAATTTTAGTGCCAAACAAATACTTCTCTCAATGGACAAAACAGCAAAGCCCATTAGGATACATCCGAAACATCTCAGTCGTCCCCAGAACCGATCAGTTCTTCGAGGCTGCTTCCTCTGTTCAACAATTCATGGTCCTCTCACTCATACACCACCGAGTTGAATCATGAACAACGAGCATTTAGGTACAGATGGCTAAAGTTAATAGCATAAACAGATGGATGATACACCACTCCAAAAACAACTGCGTACCTTTACGAGAGGAAAATCTAATTAGAAAACAAAGACTTCAAATCTTTTCAATGATTTAAAACTAGAAACTGATATATTTCCTTGACGAAAAAAGCAAACGCACAATAAAAAGCTAACAATGCCGGGAAACTGCCCGCTTGACACAGTTCCTCCTTTTTCTCAGGGGAAGAGTGCTGAGGGGGTCTTCGAGCACGCAGCTATATTTAACTTGGTCTGTGCTCACTGAAAGATGATTGTATGCTGAAGAAACAACCACTGCGCCTCTCTTTTCCCACGCTCTGAAAATGATTTCTTATATAGGCAATGTGTCGGGTTGGTGCCTGGTAGTTGCTTCTTCAAACTTTAGTAATGATGTTAAGAAACAGGTGTTTTTTAAGCTTGCATATGTGTTCAGTGGTTGACTTTTTTTTATCAGATATACAAAATAGCAGTGAGCCCATCCTGTGACTCAAACTTGCCAACCGAAATAGAGAGTCTTCTTCCTTATAAAAACACTTAATCACAACTAAACATTCCACAAGGGCAACTGCGAAACACCTCTATGGACAAACAGGTCACACAACTATGTGGCTCTACAACACGGTAGAAAGTCTACCTTTAAACTGGATCACTCTTAAAGCTACACTCCTCAGGACAAAGCCAAATTATGTAAAAACACGACAAATAGAAGGCAACGGCAGAAGCTTTGAACGCAGCAACAAAGGTACGCAGAGAAAGGAGAGTGTGCAGTGCTCAAAAGGTAAACAGAGAAGAGATGCAATTTGTCTGAATGTTACCTTTCACGACCTGTTCAGCAGGAGTGCTCTCCCATAATGATGAAACGATCTTGCACCATTATCCACACATCAGAAAAAGCAGGAGGAAATGACAAGTCAGCCAGTAGAAGAGGGGAGGGAAGGAGGACGCACGCTGACGAGAAAAGACCAGAGTGTAGAAAGAGAGCGTCTGAACGTGCTCTGACAGAAGCTGCACATAGTCTGGGGTAGTTCCTAGTGCTCCCCCACCCCACCGCCACCACCACCACCCTGCTCTCTGGGCTTTTGCCCAGTGCTACTGAGAGAGGAATGAGCGTGTTGTTCTCTGTTGCGACTTCCTCTCAGTTTCAGAAACTATCTGAAGTGGACAGAGAGAGCAAATGCTGCTCAAATGACTCCGAAAGTCCAAGGTGGGGGTTACGCTACCTTTTGAGACGAGGGACAAAGACTGAACAAAGTGTGCTATCAACAAGAGATAAATACTGCTACATAGTCAGCTGTGAAACCAACTGTGGGATTTTTTTGTAGACCTGCAGACACAGTATACACAGAAAAGAAAAGTTGAAACAGCATCGGGGGAGGGGGGGGGCTACTGCGGTATGGTATGAGCGACCGCACAATCGACTGCTTCAGAGAGCAGTGCAATTTGTTTGTGGAGGTGCTTACAGCAGATCTTGATCTCTCGTTCTGATATGCTTTCACCTTTCAGTTTCAGGAAGTGCTTATATTACTTACAGGAAGTACAAAAACATCTTGGGTGACATGTGATCTGCCAGAGCTGATGCCGAGAGGGCACAACAATTCAAATCTGCCAGTAGATGGCAGCAAAATCCAAAAGGAGCAATAAACATGTCAGAAACGCAAAGAGGACTTGGGGACGTTTGTGAAGTAACTTCCCATCATCCAAAGAAACACAAACTTCAGATGAGAATTTGCAACCTGGTCCTAAACACAGACACACAAGCACACCAAACAATAAGACTTGCCCTCCAAGATACACACACAGCGGGAGCAGTGAAACCAGGAGAGAGAATGTAAAGAAGGGAAAGAAATATCCCTACTGTTTATTTTTCTACCCGGCATTTTTACTTTGAATGTCGTATTCATCAAGTTTTTGTCTTTCAAAGAACACAGTGAGAAAAATCTGTGGTGTTGATTCACAAAAAAAAGACACAATGTTTTTGTTGAAGTTCACAACTTTGTGGGAAACAGATGCACACCCACACACAGGAGCCAGAACCTTCTCCAAAGCCTGGTCTTCAACCAGGTTCTCACCTTTACCGATTTTTCAAATAGAAGAACATTTTTGTCACCTCAGTTACACAGTCTCAGCCAGTGTAGAATCATACCACCAGTGTAGTATAATAAACACACATGCATGCTTGCACGACTGAGTGGCTGCAGGAGGAACATTGAGTTGAAAAAGAGGCCTTACCTCTGAGCCGGGTAAGCGGCTGCTGGGAAGCGCTGTGGAACTGGTGGTGGACCTTTGGATCCTGCACCCACTTTTGGAGGAAGGGGAGGAGCATTTCTGTCTTTGATGAAAGAGCCAGCAGGGGAGGTGGGGGTGGTGGGGGAGGATAGTTGGCCTGGTGGCAGGACTGCTAATGTCTGAGGCCTGATCGGGTCGCAGGAACCAGTGGCTGGATGGAGGGGTGTTTGTGTGGGCACGGGGGAGGACGTGGTTGGGGACTGAGGTGTGCAATGTGAAGCTGGTTCTTTTGCTGATCGTCTGTCTGCTTTAGGGGAGCTGGAGGTTAGAGCCGGAGGCAGGGGGCGCTCTGAGCGAGTGAAGCACTGTGGGGGGCAGTTAGAGGTGCACCGTGGGGGAACCGGGGGTAAAGAGGGGTCAGACAGGACTGAGGCAGTCGTAGGGCTTGTGCGAAATTTAGTCCTCTCTTTTGGCACAGGCTTCTGCCTTCCTCTTGGTGCTGAGGGTCTCTGTCCAGGAACTGGCTTCCTCCCTCCATCTTTACTTTCCTTTGCCACTCGCGACAACTGTCTCTCTTTCGGGAGCGGTTTCTCCCTGTCCTTCCGTGTGGGTCCTAATGTTTCATCGTCCTGTCCCTCGCTGTGTTGGACTCTTACCTCCACTGGGATAGGCAGGGGTCTCTTACTGTGCCACATCTCAGAGTGACCTGAATCATCCCATTTTTCGTGCGGCGCATCAGGAGCTTTATTCAGGCTAGCCAGGATGCGTCTCCGGTGTCCGGGCAGCATGACGCCCAGCTGCTCCAGCTGATCTGAGGTGACGTTGCGACACTGCGCCAATGTTGCAAGCCCGGCACTTTGAAAGGCTTCAGAATACTGGTCCAGGCGAAGCACACTCAGCCATTCGGACACAGTCTGAATGGCATCAGACTGAGACATGCTGGATTTGTGTGGGGGATCCACAGGGTCCAAGTCAAGGAAAAAGCACACTTTCTACTTCAGATCATGGTGCGCACTCCCTGTGGAAGAGACAAATACAAAATACACTGAAGTACTTTCCTACCATCAGAAACATCACAGTTCTTTGACAAGGGCTTAACTGATAAATCAAAGATGAGCACTGCTTCACACAGCACCGGCTTTGGCCCGGATGGAAGCTGCAGAAGTCTTGAGTCTTGCGTTCTCAGACCCTTGAAGTGACCCAACCCATGTTATGCAGAGCTTATCGAGCCTTGGCACCAATGTGCACGTGGAATATCAGTAGAATCAGTGAAGAATTGCAGTCTGAACAGTACTCACAAAGCAACCTCTATGGCCATGGCACACGCATGATGACACCCACCCCCATCGATTCTCTGTCTGAGTTTAAAAAAAAGCAGTTTCTGATTTTGAAGGAGGAACTGTCCAAAATGGAAAAACTTAGTCTGATTATAAATAAACTAATGGAGGAAAAACAAGCGCACTGTATAATCCCATATTGAGAAACATGTTGCGTTGCACAAATGGAGTGATTATTTGGTTCCTGGTAACACATTTATTCATCACGCTTCCTGAGCTCATCATCCGTCACGCTGTCATACGTCAAACATCAGACAGACAGTCACTTGGATGCAAAGCCTCTAAGATGAGACATGGCCACGCTCAGTCTTTTCACAATTAGGTCATACTTATAGAATCAGTCTGATTCTATCAGACATCATGTGAGGAGCATCGTGTTAGAGAGAAACTTATGCAAATAAACACTGATATTATAATTATCTTTTTCTGTTTTTAGAGGTATGACATACAGTCATACTGCGTCCCTCCAGGGAAGGACAAAATCAAAGAAAGAAAATATAAAAGCTTGGACTGCTTTACAAGCATCTTTTGTGTTGTGTCTATAACTTTATGTTTTTTACATCAAGCGTGACTTTCTTCTGCTCTTGCAAAGGAGGTTTTTCCATCCGCTTTACTTTCAGACAGTGCAAAGCCGTTTGTCAACTTTGTAAAAGAGGAAGTTTGGTCCAGTCGATGTAGTGAGTTTGATAACTATTGTTAGGTTTTTTTCACCTTCGTTCACATTTGTGTGAATACAATGTGTGAAGGTGAGAAAAAGTCTGCATCCCTCTGTAATCAAACGCCAGCTCCTAACTTCAGTCGTGTTGTTTTGGAGCAACGCCGTCGGGACTGAAGCAGGCACACCTCTGCATGAGGAAGTGCAAATGGCACGAGAATTGGTATCCAAAGCACGTTCTCAGACTTGGTTGATTCTCCTGAAACCTCTCTAACACACACTTGAATGCCACATAAGTGGACAGAGGATCCACTCCCTGCAAAGTGTTTCCCATGAGCCCTCATTAACATGCTACTAATGCAAAAAAAAGAAAAAAAACTCAAGAGTTTCTGTTTTGTCATGCAGTGAATCTTGGCGCTCATGTACAAGGTGACAAAGTTCACAGCGTCCAAACATTCTTCATGTTCAGCTCAGTTACAATGCCCAGTCTGAGTAAATCATGGCGAGTGCCAGCTCCCAGCGTTCACATGGCACTGTCTGAACGAGGGGAGCAAAGTTAGATCAAGAACAAACATTGCACATGCATCTGGTGGTTGAGATTAATTTATCAAGGCGTTTATTTATTCTTTTGGCTTTTGTCGATATAACCAACCAAATACCTTATGTACTCGTGTTTTATTTGCCTGCCCCTCACTATGAAACCACAGAGGAAGCTGCTGGTTTCTGAAACAGAACCACAAAACACTGACGATACCTTGCACACAGTCTGATCTAACAACAATAGATACAGCGAGTATAAATATCACATTGGATTCAGTGAAACTAATTAGGAAAGTAGTCAGATTACACAGAAAGCAACGGACTTTTGACACCTTCAAGTCATTGTTGAGAGTTACTTTTTTTTTTTATTCATTTCCCTTATTTTCTCTCAGGTGCGTGCGTGTGTGCGTCTTGATCTGTTCTAAACTCTGGAAATGTGTAATTTTAATGTTCTTTGATGTCAGAGTAAGATCCCCCCAGTCACCCACCAACCCCCACCGGTGCCCAATGGCATTTTGGACCACAGATATGGAAGCACTCACGGAACACTTCCTCAACCTATGAGAAAAGCAACTGCAAGAATAACTGGCTGCAACAGCAAATAACCAATAGCTGCTATTCAATCATCCCTTATACTTATGAATATTACATTATGTCCTCAGTCCAATTTGAAAGGGCAGTTAAGCACGATTGTGTATCCCAAGACAACATTGATGTGATTCTAGCCAATACATCCTGATGTGACCCAATCATAGGGCATCTTGAGAACCGACTGATTCTCTTCAGCCGTATCGTAAGGAGCTGCTGTTAGCTCAGTGCAACATGAGGGAAATTCAGTCTGTGTAGCATTCACAAAGTAACACATAGAACACCTAGACTCAGTACAAGCACTTACACATTAGTTGCACAAGCAATCACTTACTGAATTTGTTATTGCCTTTTCTTTGTGGAAATGAAGGTGACAGTTTAATATATTAATTGTTTTTTCATTAATAATGAATTTTATGAACTTGTCTGTTAAACAAAAGCTCAGTCACCAGCTCGAGATTATGCAAATAAAAAATAAGCGCCCAAAAATAGTAGAGAGCACAGTTCATGACTTTTTAGGAAGGGAGGATCAGAGCAGCTGAGCAGACACAGTGGAACAACAGCGGTCCAAGCTGACAATTACTACTTAATAGAGTGTGACTCTGCTGAAATGAGCACAGTTCATTTCCTGTGAAATGTTTCCTCTCACAGGGGAGTGACCACAGGGGACAGGGACACTCAGTGCAAATCTTTCTCCCCTCACTCTGTTCAAACGCACTTCCTATTTCTGAATTGAGGAACTCGAAGTCAGTCGGTGCAGTGAGTTACAGACAGAATTAGTTGACAGCAACTCAGGAACCAAGCGCAAAGTAGCATGAGGTCCAACGACAAACACTTGTGAGGTCCCACACAAATGTGATGAGCAGGCCTCAGCAGCTTTGACAGATGGGAGTTGTTTTTTTTTTTTTTACCTCAGCACATTTTAGTGAGAAGCCACTAACCTTCATGCACTGTTACATATTTTACGTTTTCTGTAAGTTTCTGTTGAAATTGTCTGCAACCACTCTGGAGTTTAAAAAGAAGGGAAAAGTACATCTTGATTACAGGATATTTGACAGGCTGAAACTGACAGTGTGATGGAATCTTTGACTTTGAAAATTCTCACGATTATTGAAAAAGACCGTCTGAAAGCTGGAACAAATTTCTTTTCTGAACAGAAACATGAATGCACAGAAGTTACACTGCCTGGCCAAAAAAAAAGTCGCCACCTGGATTTAACTAAGCAAATAGGTACGAGCCTCCTATTAGATAATT
>JASSRZ010001076.1:0-11025 GCA_032164315.1 Malacoctenus gilli
GCCCACACAGGCTGCACACAGGAAGCTGCACCAACCCGCGTGACCAGAGTGCCTGACCTTTAACCACCTGGGTTACAAATACATCGGGATACTGTTTGCTAAATTTGACAGAAAGAGGATCACATCTGCATATAGCAATATCCTATGTTCATGGTCTCAAACAGTTACACTTGACAAGTTGGCTTCAGCTCTGATGGACATGGCTAAAGGCTCAATTGCCAAAATGAACAATAATTGGGAAACAGGACGGCCCTGATGGGTTGATCTTTCCCACATTATCCGGATTGATAAATTGTTATTCGTCATAATGCGTGCTGAAGGGATAGTATATAACAATTCTATCCATTTTACAAAGTTTCCTCCAAATCCATATCTTGGCAGCAGATTGAACAGAAAAGGTCACTCAATTCTATCAAATGCTTGTCTTGCGTCTAAAGATAGCAGCACTGTGTAACTGGTTTGAGGGTGAATTATGATGAGAACACTTCTAATGTTTTGGAATCCCTGACGGCTCTGTAGAAATCCATGTACCAAAGAGGGAATGTATGGGTCTAGCTTTTTAGCAAGAACTTAACATAATATATTGGTGTAAACTTCCAAAAGGCTAATAGGCAGCAATGAGGAGCAGTTAGTTGGCATTTTCCCAGGTTTTAAAAATAGGGTTATTGTGGCCAGTCTTAAAGTTGGTGGTATGATGCCATTATGAAATGATTCATTGAACATATTCAAAAGTGGGGTCGATAATTTCTTCTGGAAGGATTTATAAAACTCTACTGGCAGGCCATCAGGCCCCAGAGCTTTACCTGAACTGAGACTTTTAAAGGCCTGCAACAGGTCTTCTGTCATTATGTCCATTATGTCTGTTTTAGCCTCCTCTGTGAGCATATTGAACTGAAGACAATAAAGAAAGGTATCTCTATAAATGAAAATGAGAGA
The DNA here is from genome assembly GCA_032164315.1 of Malacoctenus gilli. Lineage (NCBI taxonomy): Eukaryota > Metazoa > Chordata > Actinopteri > Blenniiformes > Labrisomidae > Malacoctenus > Malacoctenus gilli. Next base: position 937 of record JASSRZ010001076.1, read on the forward strand.
GCATTCCGATGTATACAGTGATTGATAAAAATTCCTAAAATGTATTATCAACATTTTGAGGGTCATTGTTACGGCCCCTGGCCTGGGTGATGGCCCCTGGCCTGCGTCATCTCTCGGGAACAGGCCATATGCACAGTCACCTGTGGGAACACCTGCCTGCGATTGGTCGGCTGTACCGGGACTCCGCCCCTCATCAACCATTGGATGGAAGTTCCACCAATCAAGTGCTCCAGCCTGCATATACTGTGCGGCTCTGCCAAGAAGGTGGCAGACACCTTCGGATTACTTTGTTAAACTGAGCCTGTGTGTGAAACTTGACCGTGAGTGTATTCGTTCGAAACAGATGTGGGCCAGGATTTTTCCAGTGACTTTTAGTTATCCCCATTCGTGGTTTGTTGTGTTATGTTAGGTTAGTGGTGCCGTTTATTGTAACTTTTGGTTTGGGAAAAGCCGAATAGTGTAGTGGAAGGTTTTTGTTTCTGTACTGTTTCCTTGGCTTTGTCCGGGTGTAGGAAGGTAGCTCCTTTTTATTTTGGAGTACTCTTTTGGCTCTGCTTATTTCTTTGGTTTGACGGCACCTGCCGGCCCTTTCTGTTAGACAGGAATTGTTCCTATTGCTGTGCTGTACCTTGTTTAGAGTTTTGTTTAAAATAAACCTCAAATAATCCTGTCAATTTCTAAATTTTCCTGTGTTCCTTCCCTTTTCCCCATCGAGCCAGAAAGGGGTTTGTAACAGTCATTCAGCATTTCTCCTGATTGTGTAATTATGCCATTCATAGCCCTTTCAGAATGTATTTTTTAAATTCTCCAAGCAAACAATTTACCAGCCTTTTTTCCCTGATCATAAAATGCGTGGTTCAACCAGAGTAAACTTTGTGCTGCTCTATCAGATGTTAATTTATTATATTCTATTTTTAACGTTAGCAACTGTTTTTGTTTTTCAGGGTCATCTGTTATTTATATCTGTTTCCAAAGATTCTATTTGCTTCTCTAGTTTGTTAATTTCTGCTATCTGTTTTCGTTTTTCAAACCTCTTCTCCTTGGCTTTTGACACAATAGACTGTTTTTTATTTATGTCCATGTGTAAATGAATATTTTTATCTCGTGCAGGCAGTGTCTCATTTATTTTGTTCATTTTCATTTTTTACTGCCTTTATGTGTCTGATGAATGAATGAATGAATGAATGAATGAATGAATGAATGAATGAATGGGTTTATTGGACCACTGCACTGGAACAATGAAATTGCTTTGTGTCCTGTCCAAGGTTAAAAGCATCCAAACAGAAACATGAAATACAGGACAGGAGGATGCTTTGCAGCAATGTAAGGCGTCTGTAGATACTTGGTGAAAAGACTCATTAGGAGAGATGGTGGAAAAAAAGGAACCTGCTGCCACGCCCCCTACAAGGAATGTTGTTGTGAAAACAAAAAAACCCACCTTGGCGGGGGAGTGCATGCAAGTCTGTGTATGTGTATGTGTAAGCGGGCAGAGAAGTTGCCGCAGTCCATAGGCCTTGGGTGGAAACGGCCTTCGAAGGCATCCACACCTGTTGATGAGAGGGAGGGATGGATGGGGGGCAGAGCATCTGTCCAAAGTTCATCCAAGGCAAAGTTGGACAGGAGCAGCTCCAAGGCCACTGCCAGGGAGACAGATAAGGATACGGGAGAATGTTTTCGTTTTCAGGTGAGACATATTTTTGTCTGCCTAAAGTCCACAGCAGGTCCCATGATGGCGTTTCCAGTTCATCCAAATCTTGTTTTAGTTAACCCCAGTCCGAATCGTCAACTTCTCTATGGTGGTACCCAACCCAGCTATGCTGGCCGACACCCTCTCCAGTTTGCCCATCAGGGCATTCTATCTACGAGCCATCTCACACGCAGTCTGAGCGTTGATGGTTCGGAGCTACGGCTCGGACGGCAGCCTGCCAACAGCTGCTGCCAGCTCTTGATTTTGCCAGTAGCGCAGAAATACACCGGCTCCAATCAGCAGAAAGCACCATAAAGCTGAATATGCAGAGGTCCTCCATGGCGAGAACAGACAGTCACAAAACCCTCCATTCCTTCCAGGAGTCCATCAAGTAACCCGCAGGATGAGTCCCAGCCGGGCAAGATGCAGCCCCCACATTCTACCTCTGGGTCGAGGCATATCTTGTCGATTGCATTGTGAGACCAGCCGATCAGATCCATAATGTTTGGTGGATGTACTCCAAAATGAATAGTGGTTTCTTGTGGACTGAAACATTTCCTGCATTGTCTTTATCTTGTATTATCTATTTAGTATGTGTTTTTGGTTGGACAGCCCTTTGATAACTTTGTGTTTGTAAAAAACTCTTTATATAAAAAAAAGTAAATTCGACTGGATAATCAAAGTTTAAATATTTCTATCTTTAGGCTCATAACATGTGAAAATCAAAATGAAAGTATTATGAGTGCAAAGATGCTAATGTCATTTTTTTTTTTTCAAATGAATTTTTACAAAGAAAATTAAACGTTCCCCAGTTTTGGGATTCAGGCAATTTTGAGGTTGGTGTCCTAGAAAGGTTTGGAACAGATGAAAGAGATTTGGATAGGTGTGCCTTCGGTTGTTCCAATGATTCTAAAGATCCTTTTACAGCCAGTTTGACATGTCACTTGACAGGTGATACTGCAGCTGTATCAGTCACATGACTTTCTAAAAACAAAATGTGCACCGACACAGGGCTTCGCTCTGTGAGCTTGACACATGTACGACACCACGTTATTACCTGACCCATCGCTAGAAAAAGAGCTGCTGTTGAGAGGATGTGAAGGAAGAATAAAGTAGTTTGCGGGTGCAGACTTTTATTTTCTTACATTCTCATAGATTCACCACAGGAATTTGGAGATTCCAATATTTCATATTTCTATTGAAAGAAAGGTAAACAGGAAAACAATAACTGATACTAACTGGTGATGTCAACGGGACAGCAGCTTCATCCTCCGACTCACACGTGTCCACAGGCTGCGGGCCGTCTCAGCGACGGTCACCCTGCGGGGCAGCCGGAGAGACTCCGAAGAGGCTCCCTGATGCACGTGAAGACGCCAGGCTCTGGAGGATGCCCGAGGCACTCATGAGGAATATAGTTAATTCTTCTCAGCTGTTTGCTGTAGTAGTTCCTAAGGTGGTAGAGCTCCTCGGCGGCAGTGTTGGAGATGATTGAGGCCTGGGAAGGGGAGCTGGGCACCACAGGGGTGTCGCCTTCTGCTAGCAGAGGAGAAGCACCTGGTGCATCAGTGCAAGGTTTCCTCCTTGCCTTCTGAGGCATCGCAGACATCCGCTTGGAAAAAGGTTTCACTAGGTGTGGATGTGTTGGCAGACTGTCAGTAAGGCAGGGATCGTCCACTCTGTTTATTTCCACCTCCACCACATGCTGGAAGGCCACAGGCCTCTTCCTCTCTTGTTCTTGCTCTCCATGAGTGTCTGCCAGCTGCTCTTTTACCCCATCAACTGGGCTGCCTGTCTTCAGGTCCTGTTTCCAGGACAGGTTCCTTTGCTCCTTCAAAACTTTCTGCTTGGGAGGTGGGCTGGTACAGCTGCTCATCATGACTGCGGTCTCCAAAGTTATACTGACCAATTCTTCCTCGGTTTCCGCTGCAGCTAGTGAGTCCTGTAACCAGAAACTCCAGTCAGAAACACAAGAGAGGGCGAAAAAGAATCTGTAAATATCAGAGCCTTTCGGCCTCATATAAAAACATGCATTTCCAAACAATTCACCATCAATCAACCGTGTGTGTGTGTTTGATCAAATATTAGTGAGTGGTAGCGAGGAGAAAGCAGTTGAGTGTGGACATTAGCCGTGGAGAGCAGAGTGACAGGACCCAGTTGTCCGCACACCCCAACCACACAAACATCGGATTTTCTCATAATTCTTCAATAAATGCATCAAAACTGAAAGGAGAGCAAAACTGAGACCAAAGCCAGGATTGTGATCCTGGTAAAATTAGCAGTTAAAGCTTGAAATGCCTACAAAAAAACTTCAGAACAAATGGAAGTTGTTGACTGAACTTTTACAAACCGACAGTTTCGAAAGCAATATTTTGCTCAGGCAAGTCAAACAACTTGATAGCAATTGTGGATTTGCCAGCCAAGCCTGTTGATTATAGTAATGGTGAGCAGTGTCTTCATGCTACACTGGGCTCAAACCTTTGGTCTGTTCTCACAGTGAAGCATGAAGTGAGAGAGTCGACAGTGTCATGCTAAAAGAAGCAGAGAAAAAGAAGGATTGACTGTACTTGGTTGCCTTGTATCCTGGATGGGGTAGGGTGGGGGGGGCCTAGGGGAGCTTTTTCTTGACTTTCTTGAACGCTGGGGCATCCCCGGAACTTTCAACTGATCTCTTTTCCACTTTCACTTTGCCCTGTCCATTGGCAGCTTTTACCTGCAGGCGTTTAGAAACAGTCTTTACCTGAGAGGGATTCATTGAAGAAAAGGGCACGGGACGGTCTGAGACATGACAGCATTCACTCATCTGTTTGCCACCACCATCCACTATGGGGACCCCTCAGGATGTGCCCTGTGCCTGAATAACTGCTGGAGTTCCCTGAGCTGAAAGGGAGTGTTTACTGTGACTAACGCCAGATTAGTAGCAGCAATCCAGAGTCATGTCCACTGTGTCACTTGGTAATCAATCAATTGCATCAGGAATGCTCCAAATGCTGCGGAGGCCTTTCACACCTCCTCACAGCTCAGATAACATCTGGCTTTTTCACATTCTATTCTATTTTCTCACTTGTGACCGATATTATTGATGCTCATCCAGTTGTACCTAACCAGCCTTATTTGGGTGCCTCTACATTGCTTCAGATTCTTTCTACTTGACATATTGTCCCCGTTTCCAGTTACAAGACTGACTTGGTGATGTCAACAGAGCCGTCATGCTGGTGCCTCATTGACGTGAATCAAATAGATGACACCAATCCTGCGGTAGAACAAGTACCAAGTACAAGTGCCTCAGCATCCTCAACTGCAGTAACTTCAGAGCACCAGCATCAACTTTTGTTGCTCACAAAGTTCATTCTACAGCAGCAAACATTGTTGGCCTTTTAGTCAGGACATCAACTTGTGATGAATAAATGAACAAAATGAAAGTCAATAATTGATTGCAGTTACTAGGTATTTTTTCATGACATGGGAGTTACTTTTTAAAGTGTTTGTGTTTCCTAGAATAGCGTCCTTCAGTACAGCAAGTATCTGATCCCATCATGGCAGCCTTTGCGTTGTCACCGCTGGACTGCCTGTTGGACCAATTCCTGCTGACACCGAGGTTAGCTCGCATGCTTGCATTATGTACGCTGGCAGCAATAAACCGATCTGAGAACAGTACGTAGTATGTATGCTTACCTCCACCACGCCTCACGAAGTTGCAAGCAGCGTGGGAGCGATAGCTGACTGACACCTTTACTAAGACAGGGAGGCAGTGCCGTACGATTGACACCACCATATGTGAATGGATTGTGTATGCCTGGCTCACGTATCTGCTCTAACTGTTGTCCAAGCTTTGGCTAAAGCCGGCATCATTGCTGACCAGCCACCTGGCAGCGAGACTGACTCAGAAAATGGGGAGAGGGAATCGAGCACCTTTGATGGCGAAATTGCCAAGCTTTTTATTTCAGGCACAGAAAACTTTGAAAACTTTGATGGACTTGAGGTAGAAAAATGATTAAAATAAAATAATAACAATAATAATCATTATAATAATAATGCCACTGTATTGTTAAATAGTAGAATAAAGTTCACCTAAACTCACTGTTTTGCTTTTATTTATATACCATACGTTTCAGCACGCACCTTACAATCCGGTGCGAATAATGGAAACAAGGTACATTGAATGGTGAGGGGAAAATGCTCTATGATCTTGATATTAGCACTTTTTAAAGAGAAAGAATGAACTAACGACACAAGAAGTGGAACCAAAATAGCTGAGCTAAACTACCATGCTACCACTAACATGAAGATTGCTGCCAATAGCTCCCATAAAAGGAAGCTAATCTCTATCAAAGGTTGCTCATGCTAATTCAGTGACTATAAATGTAGGCTAACACAACAAGTCATTCAGGATTAATGAGGTGCTCCACCTCCAGCAACAGTGAGACAGCAGAGCTTGAGGTGTTGCAGAGGGGACAGAAACTCTGTTGTTCTTTCACAGTTTTTTCAAAGCACAAGTGTGGCAAGCACCAAGTATCAGAGTATCAATATTTATTGGCTCAATACAGCTAAAAGTCAGTGCTTCACACTTGAAACCTTGCTGTTCTAAGACACGAAGATACAAACAGCTGTGTTCGAACATTTTCGGTTGCTCTGCACCTTTAATCCAATTTATTAAAAACGCACATCACTGTAATATTACATATGATTTCTACTAATGAGCTCAATAAGTCATCTTTGAATGAAACGGCTGTCAGTTTTGCTTCGAAGAGACCACTTTTTTTTCAATTAGCTGGAACAATTTAGGAAATATGAACCTTTTAAATAATCATCTAACCTCAACTCTTGGAAGTAGAAAAGCTGCACAGGTCCTGCCCACTACCGACAGACGAGTTACCAGGTACCGCACATTTGGAGCTACTGTTGGTGGATATGGCGCAATGGCGGGGTCAACAGCAACAACTGAATGACTCCCAGTGTGGCAGGGAGCTGAACATTCAGTTCCCAAACAATCCACTGCTCACAACAATGGAGAATTTCAGGTGAATGTTTACTTACCTTGTGGGGACACCGTTATTACATTTGTGCAAATGATTTTAGAGACAGTGAGGGAAAAAACTCCCAAGTTAGAAAGAAGTGACACTTTGAACACAAAGGTCAGGAAGAAGAGCACCCACAAACATGAGAGAAAGGAAAAAGGTAAATAGCATCTTTGTGTGTTTGTGTGTGTGTGTGTGTGTGTGTGTGTGTGTGTGTGTGTGTGTGTGTGTGTGTGTGTGTGTATGTATATATATACACGTATATATACACAAAAAATAAAAGAAAACATGAACAGACACAGGATATGTACTGCTGCTGCTCAGGATGGGAGAGGGACAGAGCAGAATCACTGCGTGGCACAAGTTTCTTGTTGCCATTTGCAGCAAAGCAGAATTTTGACCGACATCGATTTATCAGCCAGACACCAGAAATGGGCCCAGATTAATGGGCCCAGTGATCTCTCGGTCTGGCTCAACGGTGAAGCCTCGTTTATCACGGAGGTAATGTTCCACAACGATCCCAAGATAGCCGAATTCTGCGTTGTAGTCATCTTTATTGTTTACAATTATTATACAGAACTGTGTTCCGTAATAGCACCCTGCACCCGTGTAGCTTTTACCTTCCTTTAGCATGCCGAGAAGTGTAACTTTCTTTGCCACAGTTAACATCATCGAAGCTGCCTTTCTCATTGCAGAAAATTTCATCGACATTGTGGCTTTTGTTGTGGAGACCCCTGCAAACGTAAATTTGCCAAGCCGAATGCATTCTGAAGCTCCCTCTCAGCTGCGCGCCTGCGTAATGGCACACTGCTCACACACTCTCAGCGCACAAAAAAAACAACGATGTAGCGCATGGAAAAAATTCACAACATACATATTAATTAATATCTAGAGTCCAGCCAATGATACGATTTGTATCAAACAGCTACAGTAAGACTCATGCAATGAGTGGCACCATGTGGACTCACCGGAACAGCTTTAGGCCCTGTGATCCTCATCTTCATGCTGAGTGTGTGACTGGGACTTTTAAGCAGGGGAGCTTTGCGACCCAGCTTCAAGTAGAAGTGGGTGGCGTATGGAGTGAAGCTGAACTCCTCTCTGATGTGCAGACAAGGAAACGGAGAGAGGACACACACTGTGTCAGACAACAAACAACCACAGAAAAGCACACAAAAATGAAGCAAAAAAAACACTAAATTTGACACTGTAATATTATCACAGAACTATGAACGTCAAAACAGTGTGCAAGTATATACAAGACAACTGATGATTTCACCAAGTATGCAAAGTTATAGAGTACGCCATTTAGTGGGCAAATCTAAAGGCCATATTCCAAAAATTCATTGTGATTCAGGAATTCCATACAACCAAGCACAAGTACTGTTATAAAGTGGACCAGACCAGTTTTATCATCACGGAATAAGATATAATTCATATAATAGAAATAATATCAGTTTTGAAAATGTTGGCTTAGTGTTTTCTTTATTTTTTTTAACAACTGCATTTATTTTTGTTTCACTTCCACCGAGGATTTTTCAGCGATGATCCATCCGACAGTCAAACTTGTAGATTGTATCAGCCAGGTCATCACGCCGTTGTGTTAACGGAAGTCAGGAGTCTTAAGACCCTACAGTGACATTGCGCCGATCAGCAGTGCTCTGCCTGTGCTTTGCCCATACATAGTCCCAAAACTTTGTCTGTCCTAGGCAAACCCTTCATGATATTGGCGTTGATATTTGTACTGTTCAATTTTACAGGTGAAACGATAAAATTAGGAAAATTCTGACTATTTTGTGAATACTGGCTTACTGATGTCATCCACTTACAGCGATTTATGCTAAGCGAAGCGAATGCGGCACTTCTGGATATGGGCAGGGTAAAAAAAGAATCTTTTGCTCACTTATTCAACTCAGAGGAGTATGGTAAGAGACAAAATTTCATTTAGGGGTGGCCTATTCCTTTATGAATTGATATCGTCACAGAAGGTTTCATTTTGCTACAGAATAAATGCAATTTATGCTCTACCAAACTCTAATTTTTACTCTGAAAAATGTCACCTCAGAGTCCAGATGAAACCCTCAGGTGGGTCTGTTATAGCCTGTTTTGGTTGAACCCACTGGGACACATGATGTATCACGTCAGCACCAACATTTTGAAATCCAGCAGTCACAAACTATTGTTCCTGGCTGCCAGATGTGGCGCTCAGTAGGGGTGTCACGTTAACCGCAAAAATGAAATATCGCGAGATTAAGAAGCTAACCGCGCTGCACGGCAGGCCACAGCGATCACTGCATCTCAGGACAACAGTTGAGAAGGATACAATAGTTTGGTTTCATCCAAGTTGTATCAAATTTAAAAACGGATTTTGTGAAGATGTGCAGAAAGCAAAGCGAATGTATCCCCATTTCCATTTGTTACTCTGATGTGAATATTGGGAGAGGAGAAATGTGCTGCGAGATTACATCATCAGAGAGCGTGCCTGTATCCCTGCCAACAGTTGACACTCAGCTGACAGTTGAGTGCCGCCACATTTCCGGATGTCAAGAGTCACATTTCAACATATCTGTGGTATAATCGGGCCCTTTGTGGGACCAGTTCATCTGAGCCACCGGCCGCCTGTGCAGACAGCGAAACGTATTGCGATAGCTCTCTATAAACTTGCCTTGTGCGCTGAGTACCGGGTTATTGGGGAGACTTTCAGTGGAGCAAGTCCACAGTCCATCATTGCGTGTATGCGACGTGTGAAGCAATAAAATCAAAGATGATGACCCAGTGCATCACATTCCCCGACATCCAGGTTTAATTTTTTATTTGCATAACCCGTTTTCAGCACAGAAACTTGCATTTCCTTCATTGTATACACTGACAAATCTGCTGCTTAAAAGCATACAAACCTTTATTCGAATTTCTGATGTTTCCATTCAAGTATTTGTGTGACTCCATCAACCCGAACGAAAGCCCCCCTGGCATGGTGGCGCAACAACCAAGAGAGATGACTGAACTATAAATCACCATCGTGTGTGTGTGTGTGTGTGTGTGTGTGTGTGTGTAATTATAGTGCCCATTACATTTAATCTTGTATAGGCCTACTTAAACTTAAAAAAAAAAACATAACAAAATGGGGACTTGTTGCTTTTTTTTTTAATTTACCTTTAAAAGTTAGGCCTCCTACTAGTTTTTGTTTTTGTTGAGTTCAGTCGGCGAAATGAGGCCTATCTGTGCCATGACTGCCCTTTGATCTGCGTTCAATTAAGTGTTAACCCTTATGTTATGTTTCGGGTCAATTTGACCCGTTTCAATTTTTGAGTTGACCAAAGTGCAGGTTATTCTTATTTTTTTTCCATGAAATTTTGTGACTTTTCCTCATCTAGGGTCATGAACTTCTGA
>JASSRZ010001077.1:0-11025 GCA_032164315.1 Malacoctenus gilli
TCTCTCTCACACACACACACACACACACACACACACACACACACACACACACACACACACACACACACACACACACTTCACCGGGTGAAACAATAATGACCAGCAACCAATATATGAATTTGTTGGGATTTTGGCTCGTGACTCATGTTGCATGAAGAATGAAGAAAGAAAAAAATATTCAAGTTAGATAAACAGCTGAAAAACACATTGTCTATAAAGCAATTGCATCCTTTATAAAAAAAAATGCATAGAAGTGTGGCTGGCACTTAATGAAATGATTAACTACATTAAAAAACTAACACATTCAAACAGTGATTTATCTCGCTCTCCAAATGAATGCAGACTTTGCTGGTCCCTCTCTGCCCCTCGACGCCAGCCAACTTCACCCCTTTACAGGACACAACTCTTGTAACGACCCCGCATGTACGGACTGAAGGATCGGCAACACCGGGAAGCACACTTGCTGCACAAGTGACGTCAAGTAAGAGAGCTTGTGTCTGAGCAGAGACAACTAGTTTAGCGTGGACTGTGTTTTGTTTTCTTGAAACCCTTTTGCTTTTGTTCCCCGGACCGTTGACTCCAGATCTGTGACTAAGGGTGTGTTCCAATTCCTTCCTTAATCCTCAACCTAAACCCTCGTTCCTCAAAATGCACGCTCCCGCGAGGTGCAAGTGCAATCCCATTTTTTAGCAAGTTAAGTTGAGGAGCGAGTTTAAAGAACAAAACAGCCATTACATTCCTGAAAACTGAGGAGTGCAAGCACCTACCTTAAAAGTAAGGGTTACCCAGAATGCATTGTATTATTTACAGTTAATACAAAACAGCAAGCTACGAATGTATTTTCTTTGTTAGAGAGATAATTATTGTGAAAAACATTGTATTCTCTTAGTTTAGGCCCATGTCATGGATTAGTTACCTCATTGTTGCTTAAGTTTTATTTTACGATCTTTTGTCAGTAGCGGCCTTGTCATGGGAGTGGACTCAGAATCTCAGGCACAGGCACACAGGCAAGGCAGAGACAGATTTGGCATGGGAGATTAGTTTATCAGACATAAGAAACTAAAAGTACACAAAACTAATCATAAGGAGCTTGCTCCAAGACTAGATCCAAAGTCGCAGTTAGAAACTCAACGCTGCCCTCCAATGGCAGGATAAGGTAAAACGATCCAACGAAACAAAAACATGATCCCTAATACACTAACGGACTGGGAATAAATCCAAACACTAGTCTAAGCTAGACGAACCCAGCAGGAGACCAGGGAGATCAGGCTGTAGATGCAGGCAGACAGGGCTGGAGTGGAGGCAACAAGGTTAGGTGGCATGCACAGGTGCGCAGAGAGGGAAGAGGGATCCAGGGTTCCAGGAGGGGAAAACCAGAGGGGGGAGGCAAGGTCTGGATCAGGCGTCTATCAAAGGAGAGTTTTCAGCAGGGCAGATACAGGGAACGTTATCTGTAGTCTGGCATCATGGTGTGGTTTGAGCTGGCCATTAAAAAGTGCTTGTAGAGTGGAATGATTGCAAACCATACCCCGCCGCAGGTGAAGGCAATCAGGTCATCAGCAGCTCCTCCACATGCTGGGACCAAGGAGAAAGAAACCTGCCACTCGGCAGAGCCAGAGGTGGAGGGCCCTGACAGTATCCCCCCCCCAAGTGCACCTCCAGGTGTACGCCGAAACTTGTGGCAACTCTAACTCCCGGATCAATGCTGGATCCAGGATCTGGCTCCGGGGGGCACCCAACTGCGTTCCTCCAGCCCGTACCCCTCCCAGTGAACCAGGAACTGCAGGCCCGAGCCCCGCCATCCAGCAACCGTCTCACGGTATAGGCAGGCCCAACATCCAAGGTGGGGAATGGGGAGGAACAGGAGGTGCCAGGAGACTCTCCTTAACAGGCTTGAGCTGGGACACATGAAAGGTTGGGTGGATCCTCATTGAGCTGGGAAGTTTCAGCCGAACAGAACTGGATTTATCACCATGTCAAAAAACAAACAGCCCAACAAAAAATGGGGCCAGCTTTTGGGACTCCACCCTCAATGGCAAATCCTTAGTCCGCAACCACACCTTCTGACCCGGGACATAGGTGGGTGCTGGGACACGGCAGCGATTGGACTGCTGCTCCATCCATGCATTTGACCATTCAAGGGGATGCTCGGGCTCACTTCCAGGTCCTCTCACACCTCTGCAAGAATGCTTGGACAGACGGAACCGCGAGCTCCCCTTCCTGGGCTGGAAACAACGGTGGCTGAAAACCCATTGCACACTCAAGGAGTGACATGCCGATTAAAGAGTTCTTCCGTGAATTAAAGGAATACTCCGCTCAGGGAAGTTGTGTGCTGCAGGCAGCGGGTTCTCCTCTGTAACACACTGCAGCAGGGTCTCTAGGGACTGGTTTGCCTGCTCGGTCTGCCCGTTGGACTGGGGATGGAATCCCGAGGTTAGACTGACTGCGGCCCCCAATGCCTTGCAAAACGCCCTTTCAGACCTTAGACGTAAATTGGGGCCTTCGATTTGAGACGAAAGAGGGAATGCCGTGGATTTTGAACATATGTTCAACCAGTAGATCTGCAGTTTCTCGGCTGACAGGAGTTTGGGTAAAGCAATGAAGTGTGTGGATTTACAAAAGCGGTCACCGACGATGAGTATTGCTGTGTTTCCATGAGAGAGTGGCAAACCAGTGACAAAATCCACAGCATTGTGGGACCAGGGGCGTTGAGACACCAGCAAGGGTTGCAAGAGGCCAGAATTGGGTTGGTTGGGGATCTTCTGCTGGGCACATGTCACATAGGCCACCACAAACTCCTTTGTAGCCTGGTCCATCATTTCCCCACCAAAATCAACGTCAGAGTAGCTCCAGGGTCCGCGTAACCCCTGAATGGCTGGAGATGCGGGAGGAATGGGCCCACTGCAGCACCTGAGACCGGACAGGATCAGGGACAAACAATATTTCCGGGGGACAATTACCTGGAGCAGGCTGGGATTCTTGGGCGTGTTACACCACTTGCTCAATCTCCCAGGTGAGGGATGCAAACAGACCTCACCTCAGGTACCACCACGGATTCCTCCACAGAGTATACTTGGGACAGGGCATTGGGTTTAATATGACTGGAGCCAGGATGATAGGCAAGCGTGAAACGGAACCGGCTGAAAACAGGGTCCACCAAGCCTGCCTGGAATTCAGCCTCTTCGCCGTCCTGATATATTCCAGGTTTTTGTGGTCAGTCCAAACCACAAATGGCTGTTCTGCCCCCTCTAGCCAATGGCGCCACTCCTCCAGGGCTAGTTTAATGGCCAGTACCTCCCGATTGCCATCATAATTGAACTCATCCAGAGAGAGCTGGGGATGTAGCAGGGATGTAACTTGTTGTCTTTTGGGTGACGCTGTGACAAAACGTTAGAGGCATCAACCTCCACCACAAACTGAAGACCGGGATCCGGTTGCACCAGAACAGGGGCAGAGGTGAACCAATCTTTCATGGTCTGGAAGGCTATGGCAGCATCTGGATTCCAGGAGAAGGAGCGAGAGATGGAGGTCAAGGCAGTCAGTGGGGCAGCAATCTTGCTGTAATCATGGATAAAGTGGCGGTAATAATTTGCAAACCCCAGGAGTCGTAGCTGCTTGCCGGAGTCGGGAGTGGGCCAATCCCTCACGGATGTCAGTTTTTGTGGGTCCGTGCTAATCGAGTGCTCAATGAGATGAAATCAGAGGGTCGCGTGATGATTCCCGGCGACAGGAGCTTTACAGGGATGGTCTTGTGTCTAACCTCGGCAAGAGGGAGACCATTCAGGGCCAAGGCTTCAATCGGGCGTTGAAGAGGAATTGTAGGGATTTAAAGTTCCGCTGCCAGGTTGCTGTCCATGAAATTTTCCTCAGCACCAGAATCTAATAGAGCAGGGACAGCCGGGTGGGGCCAATCTGCATTGGTTTGGGTTCAGGCTCGGCGAGCAGAGTACAACCAGGAAGCAGGTGCGGGTTCCCGGCCCAACCCGATGGTCGACCTCTGACCTCTCTCTTCTGCATTCATGGAGCCGATTGTCCAGTCGGATGGTCAGTGAGATCAGGGCACCTAAGTTAGATGCCTCGGCTCTGGACGACAGTTCGTCTTTTACAGCATCACTCAGCCCCCTTGTAGAAAATGTTCTATAGCGCCACATATTTCCATCCACTCTCCATTGCCAAGGTCCAGAATTCGATGGATAATTCTGCCACACTCCTCGCTCCCTGCTTGAGGGTGGTTTACCGATGACCAGCATCTCAGCCCCAGATGGGATGGTCGAAAAGCCTCATCTAATCAATGAAGGCGGAATAGGAAATGCACACCTCAGACTGTCAATCCCATACAGCTGTTCCCCAATCTCTTGTTGGGCCCTTCAATAAACTAATTGAATAAGCTATCTTCGCTTGCTCGGAGGCATAGGAGACTGGCTGGAGTTGGAAAACTGACACGTGTTACAAAGGCTTGGCATGAACGCAGATCTCCTGCGTAGCACAAAAGGTTCACGTGCTGCCTGAGGAACAGTAGGATTCATTTCAACCGGACCGACGCTAATGGGAGCAGCACCGGCAGGAGAGGGAGCTGCTGTGTCTGCTGGACGGCTTTCTATTGTCGCTATCTTACCGGTTAATTTAGAAGTGATCCAATACAGCTCGGTTGCATTCCAAGGATGACAGCAGCTCGTCATGACGGCTTAACATTGTTCATGGCTCACCATGGCCTGCTGTAAGGTAGGCTGCAGTGGAGCCTGCTCAAAGCCCGTTGTGTTAACCGCCGAGTTCATTATGGCCAGACCGTATGGTCACGGAAGCGGACTCAGAGACTCAGGTGCGGGCACACAGAAAAGGCAGAGACAGACTTGGCATGGAAGAATAATATATAAAACAGAAACTAAAAGTACACAAAGCTAATCATAAGGAGCTTGCCCCAGAACTGAATCCAAACTCGCAGTTAGAAACTCAAACTCCTTATCCTGCCCTCCAATGGCAGGATAAGGAAGAACAATCCAGTGAAACAAAAAAAGACGATTCCTAATACACTAAACGGACCAGGGTAAATACAAACAGTAGTTTGCTAGACGAACCCAGCAGGATACCAGGGAGATCAGGCTGTAGATGCAGGCAGACAGGGCTGGAGCAGAGGCAACAAGGTCAGGTGGCGTGCGTAGAGAGGGGACAGGCATCCAGGGTTCCAGGAGGGGAAAACCAGAAGGGAGGAGAGGTCTGGAGCTGGCATTTATCAAAGGAGAGCTTTCAGCTGGGAAGATACAGGGAACATTGTCTATGGTCTGGTGTCATGGTGTGGTTTGAGCTGGCCTTTAAGGAGTGCTTGGGGAGTGGAGTGATTGCAAACCACACCCCGCCGCAGGTGAAGGCAATCAGGTAGTCGCAGCTCCTCTACATGCTTGCACCGCCACTAGGCAGAGCCAGAGTTGGAGGCCATGACAGGCCTGCAGCGGTACTGTTGCTATTGTTGCTATGGCTATGTTTTTTTCTCCTCTGACTTAACAGACTCAACACTGCTTTGGCGTATTGCTGCCCCCTACAGACTGAGGAAGTACCTGCATTTAAGGAGTGCCCTACTTCGAGCCGTTAACATTTGGTTTTGAGGGTTAAGATTGAGGGTCAAAGTTGAGGGTCAAAGTTGAGGGTTAAGGATTGAGGATTAGGAAGACAATTGGAATCAGGCCTTCAGCTGTTGCCACCAGGAGCCATTTGTTTATTCACTGAATGGACTTTGCGCTGCTGGTAGTGTATTTACGTACAGGCCGTAACTTCTCGTTGTGCCTCCCAAGGGCCATCCTCAAGTGTCCAGACCTTGTGTGTTTCTCTCCCTCTCCCACTTTCTCTCTCTGTCATACTAACCACATACACACGCAAATTCATACACCCGACGCTACCGCAATCCACCCAACCCGTACATGACTCCGGAGGAGCCGTGATCATCAGTGTACAAGCCGCGTAGCCAAGCTACCCTTTTGTTGTGAGTGTTGGTGCATGCAGATGATTGATGCTACTTCGTGTGTGCTTCCAGGGAGCACGCGGAGCCAGTAGGACAGCTGCCATTGTCCTGCTCAAACTTTGCACCACGTGGCGTAGCCGCCATTTGTGCTAGCTCGGTTTCTCTCCTTACGCACGCACGCACGCTCGCACGCGCGCACACACACACACACACACACACACACACACACACACACAGGTGACACTCGACCTGTATACCTGGTGCCAACGTCACCCATTTGTCGTGAGATTGTATGTTCTATTGTTCTATCTGTTTAACTTTAGCTTTAGATTAGAGATTATTGACAGTGTATGATTGTGAGAGATACACATTTTGTAATAAACTGTTGTGTGTGGAACAAGAAGTCTCTAAGTGTTTGTTGTTGCACATTATTGTGACAATTGCTGGGTCTACAGCCAATACTCGATTTCACCCTTCAAATTTAGTGAATACGGGGGTGGTGCCCCGTAATTCTTAAATTATAATTGATAATTATAATTTATCATCTTACTGCTTTTAGCAATTAATGAACTGTCAATAACCAAACTTCCCCTGCTATAAAGCACAACATAATTGGTGCCCCGTGTGAACCTGTAGGACCACCTTACACTGGCGTTCACCCAGGCACAACAGTCCCGAAAAGGGAAAGTGGCAACATGACGATCCTGAAACATACGATCATGTGGCCAAAAGGTGACTTCCAGGCCAATGTTTACAAACATACAGCTTCTAGATTATAAGCCCATTTAAATGCAGTGAATATAATCAGAAGCAAAAATTCCATCAAGTCATCCGTCTAAACTTCTGTGTCGTGTGTTTATGATGTTATGTTCTCTTCATGCCACACAGACACACAGACAGACACACAGACATGCACGCACACACACACACACACACACACACACACACACACACACACACACACACACACACACACACACACACACACATATATAGCTGTGCTGTCCCTTCAATGCCACACCAACAGACTGAGCTGCTCATCTACCCACCAGAGAAAGACAGTTTCAATCTGGGGGTTTTAATTATTCTCATTTTTCACAGCCTGACCTAAATTTAAAAAAAAAGAAAAGAAAAAGTGATTTCTTTTCACGCTGCCTAAAACTTATTTTTTCCTTTTGGTCTTGGTTAAAGCCTCAGAGATGCAACTTTGGATTCCTACAAACTGCATCTGTAGAGACAGAGAAAAGGAGACCTTTGCACAGTTTTTTTTTCTTTTTTCATCTTTAATTAACATCTGCTGTCCATCAAAGTTCAACAAAATTACTTTCATTAACACCCAGACAGGACTGGTTGCCTGTGTGTTCAGCCAATTACCCGTTAGAATGTGTTAATTAAAAGTTGCAGGTTTACACAATATTCGGTGGGAATTTCACAAAAAGAAAGATGCAATGGCAGCGAGAGAAGATAAGCAGGCATATCATGGGATGGAGCTGTGCATCACCAGTCAAAATGAGCTGTGGTCTAGGAACAGTTGTTAGATATAATGAAGAGATTTAAGACATGAGCAGCTTGCTCAGAGAGCTTATTTTTGGAGTGGCTTTGAATAGAGTGTTTCCAGTATGTGCAGACAAAAATAATGATTTGATGGTTTCTGAAAAATAGTGGGATTATGGCTACAAAGTGTCAGAA
Source organism: Malacoctenus gilli (assembly GCA_032164315.1). Taxonomy (NCBI): domain Eukaryota; kingdom Metazoa; phylum Chordata; class Actinopteri; order Blenniiformes; family Labrisomidae; genus Malacoctenus; species Malacoctenus gilli. Next base: position 7,643 of record JASSRZ010001077.1, read on the forward strand.
TATGATTTTTTGAAGGCACAAATGAAAGTCCGTAATCAAAACAAAAGTTTAACAGATGTAGTGATGTGCTGCAACCTATATTCTCTAAAGAAAACTTTTTAAAAAAGCCTTCAACACTTGCATGTTCACAGATGTCATTAAATAAAAATGAATAAGCAGTTAACAATAGAACCTTTTATTGTGACTGGACAAAAAAATCAGACATTTATCCAAAATGTCCCTTGCAGTGTGTGTAGAGTGTGTCGGTGGTTTCAGAGTTCTTCAGAAAGAGGTAAAAATTACTTCGATTCAAAGAAGTATTTGCATTTTGTTTGGTGATCACTGTAAGCATTATGTTGCTGTCTCTTACCCTTAGTTATCAAAAGGAATTCCCCTTTGACACTATTAACCTCTCTGTGCAGGTAGCAAGAGTGAGTGGGGACTACCAGGGCCTCCTCTTTTATAACGATCACGCCTGATGCTGCAGATGATGTCATTTATCACTATATCAGTCATCGTGGCTTGATGTGAATCAACCATAAGGTGCTAATGTAGTCAAAGGTCCAAAATCACAGGAAGCGCAATATTTAAAGCAACTCTACACGTCTTCATGTGTTTACATATTTACAACATTTATAATACATCTGTAAGCAAATACCCCTGAAGAAACACAGTGACATTGTCATGCACCCTGAGAATTCAAATGTAATGTTCAGAGGGTGCTTGTTAATTCAGGCGAGCACAGTTGTTTTGTGATCCACTGTCGCCAGTGTATTGGGAAAAATTTGTTAGCCATGTTGGTCCCACAATGACATGTGGTCAGGCGTGGCACATTGCTAACTGTATCAGTGGCCCAGTAAATCCAGGTCTCCGATCAATGCCGCAGTACACTCCTGTTTTTTCAGGCTTCAATTAACTATGTGCACACAGGCCAGCTTACTATGACTGCACACTCTACTTGTTACATGCACACAACACAGGTTTTGTTGCATTCACCTGATTGTAATGTTTTTCAAGATCCATAAAAACGTGCAACTGAATTTACTGCAATTCTCAGCAGTGAGCCAAAGAGCTCATGTGACAGCAACTAAATCTGTTATTAATTTCTGTCCGTTAGCCAAAAAAATTAAGAAAATATGAATTCTTTAATAAAATAAATGTTAGGTGAAAACATAGAAAATATTAGGCAATTTATAGAAATAATTACTCTCTGTAAGACAGAATAAGTAAAATAAAGTTAAAGTTAAATATTTTTAAATACTACATTAATATACTCATACGGTCAAAGTTTTGTTATTAGATAAAATCTAAATCTTCTCATGAAAGCAGTTTATTTTAGTTCTCCATTGAATCTTTGAAGTATAAAAAAAAGTATTCTTTGTTTACAGTTTTATACATTGTGTTTAAAAAAACACACTGGGATATTGACTTTTAAAAAAAGTTTAGCATTTTGCAAGTAAATATGTGTCAACAATAAGCAACAAAGGGATTCGACTAAGGTAGAAAAAAAATCCAGACAATTTATCCATATTATGTTAGTGAATGTTTGGTTGCTTTTAATGACAGAGGTCCACCCTGTAAATATAGAACCCATCGTAATGCCATCGCTTCTTTGTGTTTGCACTAAACTGCTCATGTGCAAGGGTTGTCAAACATCAGGTGAATATTTGTGTATAAATGCAACAGTCACACTCAGAGTATGGGAATCTGGATGTCATTACTCTGTCAAAAGAAAGAAAGAAAGAAAGAAAGAAAGAAAGAAAGAAAGAAAGAAAGAGAGAGAAATGCAGCATGTCTGCTTTATAAAACTTGGGTTTTAATTTGCCAGGTCCCGACAGTATATTTTCTACTGAGTGGGCTGCCTGGAGCAGAGCGCTGCTAAAGGCTCCCACCTCACGTCAACAAACATGCCTCCAGTTTAAAAAGTCAGAATGGAAAAACTCAGTCACCTGGTATTCTCCCCCTGACTTCCTCTCCCTCCCTCCCTCCCTCCCTCTACTAACACATTCTTCGGAAACATGGATGAAAAAAGCAAGCACAGTTGGAGCCTCTTTCAAACACTCACAGAGACAAAAGGTTGGGAGTGCTGGAGCTATATTTTTTTCAGGTTTCCTCATCAGAAACGCCAACAAACACTGTCTGAACCCATTTACAGTGAGGAGTGTGGCAGCCTGCAAGGCCGCAGACCTGCCTTCACATATTAGGCACTGTTCAATGACTGTGCATACGATACCGCGCACGCGTGCGTGCGTGTAGCCGTGTAGCCGTGTGTCATCATGCCTATGTGCACGCACCTGTGGGTCCATGCGTGGCCCGAATTCTCAGTGTGTTTTTGTCCTCTTGTATTTGTAGAACGGGAAACAGTATCCCGGCCAAACCCGGAGGCCCTTTGGCCTCCCACATTATCCATCTCGTGCTCGCAGGGTCACAGGGGCTAACTGGGCATTTTATCCCTTCCAGTGTATCCCTTCAGGTTCTCACCCTATGAGCAGGACATTTTCAGGGAACTTTGGTTTTGTGAGTCAGTGCCTTATTGCCTTCTCTGAAGCCCTCAAACATATTTCATTTGTTGAGTGACCTGGGCTTTGAATTCGTTTCATCAATTTTGTATCACAAAGGTTCATTGTGTATACATTTTTATGTAACTTCCATGGATGTTTGTGTTCTGAATTTGGCTCAAAAATTTTCTTTTAAATAAAAATTTCTTTTCATGGCATTCAACTGAACTGAAATGGTATGAGTTTTTGTGTTTTCCTTAGTTGTTTAGTTCTTCAATCAAATCATTGCCATGTATCTCTGAAGTACTTTGTTGTCGTTAATGTCTCAATCAGTGACTTTATCATTGCTCCTGTTTTATTCAATTATTTTTACATTTTACTTTTACGATATTAAAGGTAGTTTCTGAAATCTTTACATTTTTTGTAAAAGTCCTTTCATGTAGAAGTTTTTCTCTTTAATAACTTACCTTTCAATGTTTTTGTTTGTTCTTCCTGTATGGCTCAAGTTTTTTTTCTTTTGTTCTGTACTAATCTTTTGTCTTATTCAATCACACAAAATAAAAATCTCAATCTTGTTGATTTATTTTTTGATCAGTGAACCTAATAAAAAAAGCACACTTTATGGTCAAATATGTCTTCAAATGAGGATTATATCTGTTGTTTGTTTCTCTGTCACCTCAGATACTTTCCCGTGGCTGCAAAAAGTTCATTTTTGGTTCCCTCCGCCAAGCAGAACAGAACGGCTACAGGCTGCCTGCAAAAGATCAAAAGATGCACACACCGCTGTAATGCTCAGCCTCAACCTGTATAGCTTTCCACTCACACAAATCTAGTACACACACACACACACACACACACACACACACACACACACACACACACACACACACACACACACACACACAC